>CM065816.1:88719071-88881571 GCA_033398695.1 Orobanche coerulescens | reverse complement strand
AAACAAAAATCTCCAATCATTTTCCAGCAATCAGAATTTGTTGGAAAATATAACCAAAGTGAAAATAAGGTGTACCGCATACGTATGTGCAAGTAAAAGAACATTTTTAGCAAAATCAACTCACATGAGAGTGAAAGCTCAAAGAGTAATATAAAACAATTTTGAATTATGGTATTCCGTAACAAAAGCATAATATCACCATTTACATATTTGCAGATTGGTGTTACTTCTATTAATGTGTCCGTATACGGAAAGGTAAAATTTTTGTCCAACTCTCTTTCACATCACTTTCCTTCATTACCCATAAATCAGCACGGTTTTTGAATTGGTAAAGTATGAAAAGGCATTTACCAAAAGTGTCCAAGGACCAGAACACACGTTCCTTATATTCTGGAAGTCTACAAGCGTTCATCATAGTTTCTGGTTAAAGTGCTTGAATCAGTTCATTCAAAACTTTCCAGCCATAGCAGAAGCTCATTTTCATGGTATGTTGAGCAGATTTGCTGATAGAGATTCTAGTTTCTTGGTTATGCTGATGCACTGTTTTTCGTGTCCCTTATTCCTCATAGTTTCTGACAGTATGGCGGTATTTTAGTAATTGTGGGGCCATTACGGCACACATTTATGTCATCGTTGGATGTCTACAAGCGTTGATCAGTTGCAGGTATTTTAGATTCCTGTGATGGAAAATATGATTCTGATGGTGCTGAGAAAAGTATTGGGTCCTTTGTTATCCAGGTAGGTTCAGACATTCTTTATTATTCTGTGAAATTTTGCATCGGGAAGTAGCATTAAATAAAATTTGATGATTAAATTGTATATTGGTGTTGTGACTCCTGAAAGGTTCTTGCTTCTGTTAACTGGTTGGGATATATCAAATCAAGATTTGGTTCCTTTATATCTGTCATAGTTTTTTTCTTTCATGGAATTGTGGGTTGATCTATATGAAGAGTTTTGATTGTGTTGACTCAAGCATAAGAACTTACCAACTCAGTAGATCAAATATTATCTTGATGTGTGTAGTATGTGTGTTTGTGTGTGAAACGCGTTTATGTGTGTGAAATGTATGTAGTATGTGAGAGATATTGACGTTGTGTGTGTAGTTGCATATATAATAAATACAAGGATGAATTACAAATGGGTTGCTTTTAGAATGAATATCAAATCCCCAAAAAATGAACTAAAATTAATGAGGGATTTTAAATCCACTGAATTGAGTTTTTAGCCAAACATCTTTGGTGGATTTGACGACGGATTTCAGTTCATTTCCCCCAGAATCCCTCAATCCAAACACACTCTCAACGTTTTGACTAATTGTATCAGCATCTCCTCTTTATCCCAAACTAGCTTATTTATCATTTATCTCATACATATTTTTGATGATTACCCTTGTTCGTTTGACTTGGTCTATTGGATACTACAAGTTTTGTTTATAACATGTGGATTGCAATATTTGAAATGACGCTGTGAATGTCAGTGGAGATTGTAAATTGTGACCCGATTTTTTATATTAAGATGCAGTAGTTAATATATGAAAGGAGCATAGATTAATATCTGAATCTGTCATTCTATTGTCCCTCATTTTGTTGGGTGATGGTAGAATAATTGTAATAATGTGTATTTGACTGTAATTTTCGGTTGTGCAGTTGTTTGAATTTTTTTGACGGTTATTGGAAGCCCAAAATTTGTAAAGGAAATGCTTCGAAACCACCTTCCTTTTGTATTGTCTTGCTTTGCGTTCCATTTTCAGATTTTTGGTAACTTTTAATATTTTCTTATATAGGTCGTTACGAACAATATGAAAGAGTTAGTCTACTACACTATTGGATTCCTTCAGATGACTGAACAATAGATTCTATCTCCCTCGGTCTGTCTCTCTGTTTAGTCATTTTTTTGACAATATCTTAAAGCAATTTACCCACTCCCTAAATTGAACACTTAAGACCTGATAATTCGACAGTGAATTCTCCCCTTTTTTTACTGTTGAACCCTTACCTTAAGTCACCTTTTCCTCATTTTTTCTTTCTTTATTTCTCATCATTTTTTTGTACAACTTGAATTTAGGTTCATAGTTGGTTTCTCGATGCCAAGTAGTATGTTGCTGTTGAAGATGACAATACTTACAGTTGTTGTGTATCTGGTAAATAATTTTTGGAACTTGATGAAACTTGGTTGGCTAAAAACTAATAAAGTTGGACATGTTTTCCTATTTTCCTTATGTTCGCGTTGTATTTGTGTTTCAATGGATATTAATGGTCGAGCATATCGAAAATATGTGATACTAGTACTACTTGAGCTAATTGTTGCTTGCAACAACGTGGTAAAATTGTAAGTTCATTTTTTCTTTAATATATGAATTATTCATCAAGTATTGTACATATACATTAATATCTCCTATTTTCATAATTACAGGCGAGCAGGGAGAAACAAAAGGCTACTGTTGGTTAGAAGCATGGACGGATTATACTTTTTGGGAAGAATATAATGATCTTTTTGTTTGTTATTTTGAACATCTTAATGGTTTTGCTATGTGATATTTAGTTAAACCTTATGTACTTTGTAACTATTAATGATGATGCTAATCTATTTTTTAGATTTAGATTTTATTAAATATTGTTGCACCATCAAAAAGTATGTATCATTTTCATTACAGATTATTATTATGAAATTATTAATTAAATTATCAATTTTGATGCGAGAGTGTCGAGCGTTTCTTGATAATAAAGTCACAATTTAAATAAAAATTATATTATAAATTATATTATAAAAGATACGGAAATGACACCGAAATACTATTATTACTCACTCACATCATTGTATCGTTATCTACTGACACTACTGTGAAAGAGAATTGTGACACAATTAATTGGAAGATACTGATATTGTGGTATCGGAATTTAGTTACATTCATGTAACACGAACTACTGACACTAGTTTTAGTGACACCGTAAAATGGTGTCACTGCGTTTTGACTGCCGGATTACTGACACATTTTATATGTGTCACTAAAAGTATTTAGTGACAGTTTTTTCATGTTAGTAAAGCCCTTTTTTTTAGTAGTGATAGCTGAAAGATATTTATTTGTAGGATATCCTAAGGAAACTAAAGGATACTACTTTTATAAACCCACAAAGAACAAAGTGTTTGTTGCTTGTAATGCTGTCTTCTTAGAAAGGGAATTTACTTCCAAAAGAGATAGTGGGAGAAAAGTAATTCTCGAGGAAACTCGAGAACCACAAGAAGACATTGCTTCGGCGATGGAAGTTGAACAGGCTCAACAATTAGTTGAAGAGCCAGTTCAAAGTACACAAGTTCCTCGTAGATCTGATAGGGTGCGACATGAACCTGAGAGATCTAGGTATCTCGTAACAGAGGATGATGACGCATCGCTCAAAGATAATGAGCCTAATACCTATACAGAAGCTGCTTCAGGACTAGATTATGAGGAATGGCTAGAGGCCATGAAGTCAGAGATGCAGTCTATGTACGAAAATCAAGTTTGGAACTTGATAGATCTACCTGAGGGTATTAAAACTATTGGGTACAAATGGGTCTTCAAAAAGAAGAAAGACATGGACGATAATCTGCAAGCCTATAAAGCTAGGCTAGTTGCAAAAGGTTATAGACAGACTCATGGTGTTGACTATGCTGAGACATTTTCGCTAGTAGTCATGCTTAAATCAATTAGAATTTTATTTGCTATTGCCGCATACTATGGTTATGAGATATGACAAATAGACGTCAAAAGAGCGTTTCTTAATGAAAAATTACTCTAGGATGTATACATGACACAAACTGAGGGTTTTGTTCATCCAACAAATTCTAAAAACGTTTGCAAGCTTCAAAGATCCATTTATGGGTTGAACGAGGCTTCTCGGAGCTAGATTCTTCGTTTGGATGAAACTGTCAAATAATTTGGGTTTATTCAAAATGAAGATGAACCATGTGTTTACAAGAAGGTTAGTGGGTGTATAGTTGTCTTCATAGTCTTATATGTAGATGACTTATTACTCATTGTAAATGACATACCCACCTTGCAGACAGTCAAGACTTGGTTTTGAAGTTGTTTCTACATGAAAGACTTATGGGAAGCTTCTTACATTCTTGGGATAAAAATCTATAGAGATAGATCAAAGAGAATGATTGGTCTGAGTCAGAGTACCTATATAAACAAAATATTGAAGAGGCTCAATATGCAGGACTCCAAGAGAGGACTCCTGCCAATGTCACATGGCATCATCTGAGTACGACTCAGAGTCCTTCGACTCCTGATGAGCGAGTCCGCACGAGCAAGATTCCATATGCTTCATCCATTTGATCAATCATGTTTGCTGATGAGTCGATTTTTGATCGTCTCATTCTGTTCTATCGAGTCGCACTTTCATTTGTTTTTCGAGTGTTTTTGCCCTTTTTACGCGTGGTATGTTGTGTTTTTGTTTTGTAGGTATCCGGACGAAGATTGGGGTGAAATATGCGCTTTCATAGCTAATATTGGAGTCCATGACGATCAAAAGCTAAAACGGGGCCTAAAACGACGAAAGATTTAAGCAGTATCGGTCAAATCTCCTAAATCCCAGAATCTCCACTCCGAATCGAGATGTATTCTCCTTTGATATAAATTCCTCGTGAAATTAGCTTCGAAACGGTATATCATATGCTAAAATCCGAGGTGAATTGATACAAGAACGAAGGATCTAGCTGAAGAAGACCAAAAAAACGGACTAGGCTGCACCAGGCGACTCAACTAGGCTGCACCAGGCGACTCGAGCCACATCAGGTAACTCGGTCGTGTCACAGGACACGGCCGGGTCTCATTCCAGCAAGAAGTGCACTTTCCGGATGATAGTGACTCGACACGGCCGAGTCACTATCGGCCATTTCGCCTTTCCCGCATAGTGCTGCACGGCCGTGTCACGGGACACGGCCGAGCCTCTCGACAGACAACTTTTCAATTATTCAGCGTAGTGCGGCACGGCCGTGTCCCAGGACACGGGCCGTGCCACTTTTTGGTTCATGTCACTTTCCTAGACATTTTTGCATACTTTTAAGCCTTTGTCTTGATTTTTTGGATATAAAACAAAGTGGAGTGACCCCTTGAGAGGTGTACTTGTCTTGTGAAGAAGATATTTTGTGGAAAAACACAAGATTAGGGAGGAAAAACACCAAAAGAGTGGGAAAGAGAGAGATTTTCATCATCTTCCTTGTGTGTTCTTGGAGTGAGAAAAATACTTTAGTGAGATATAATAATTCCTTGTATAAATTTGTTGTGAGTTCTTGTAAGAAGATCATCAAACCTTTTCGGAATTCGATTTCGGCATTTACAAGGGAAGTTTTTACCATGTTTTGTTCTTCAATTTCCATTATTGTTGTTGAATTAATCATGTGTGGTTAAACACTTCATATGGGTTTTTAGATATAGCCACACACATGTTTTTGATTATTAGTTCCTTTTGATTTTCCGGATAAAGTTTGGGATTGTTCCTCTTGTTCGTTCTTCGTTTAAGAACTTTTGAATTAGATCATCAAACCTTTTTCATTGTTGTTATTATTATTCGAATCGAGGGTTTTTATCGGTGTTCGCCATCAAACGACCGAAAGAAGCGATTGTGAATGTTCTCGAGCTTTTTCGCGCGATCTTTTAACGATTTACCTCATCAAAAGTAGTCGGTTAATTGATTGTTAGCTAGGGTTTCGTCCCCATCAAAAGAGTATCCCTTAATTTTCGTTGAGAACAATCGTGATTTTTAGAATTTCCGCCATCAAACGGATTTCTTTTAATCGTGAGCAATCGATAATTCCTAACCTTATTTATTTGAGTATCGGAACTAATAATTGATTACGTGTGTGTCGGTGACTCTAAATTCCCATATTAATCTCATTATTGTTATCTCTCATTTATCCGACTATCAAATTGGTGTTGATATCACTTAGTTCAATTTAAATTTTGTGCATTAGTAATTGTAATCATAATCAACCAATGATGTATTTTAATTTAATTTACTTTTGTTCATTCGACTATTTGCCGAACATTATCGAATTTTAAACCGTTTCCAATTCCTCGAGAGATCGACCTCGAGTTACTTGCCGCTTACTACAAGAGCGATTCGTACACTTGCGAGTATTTAATTTGAATCCATCAAGTTTTTGGCGCCGTTGCGGAATTGGCGTTTAATTTTGATCTTGTTTTAATAATAGTTGAATTGTTTTTCTTGATTATTTTTCCGTTTTCATTATTTTCGATAAAGTCTAAAAATTCGCTCTAATTTCTCTTGTTTATGCTTGGTAGGAGATCGTTGGGAAACCCGATTCTTCCACCCATAGATGAGGTTCAAAGAATTAGAGCACCAAAAATAATAGCGCAATCATCAATGGCAAACGACGAAAATAACCGGATCTTGAAGAGCACCAATTGCTTGAGGGTGAAAACATACTAAAACCAAGGTTTCCGAGATATGATAATGTTGGGCGCAATCAAGGGATGCCCGAAGCTCAACAAGGGAGATACTTCTATCCGAGACAACCACCCGTTGGAGTGCAATATGGAGCGAATTATTATCCCGGATCTCAATATGGGATGGAGGCGAACTATAACATGCCGCAACAACCTCCGGTCGAACATCTTATGAGGGACTATGCAAAGCCCGTAGTGAACACCGCCATTTCATGCATCCAATTAGCACCGGCCGCAAGGAACTACCACATAAGCGGATTTCACATAGAGCAATTGCCCTCATTTCACGGATTAGCACGAGAGGATCCGTTATCATTCATTCGAGATTTCTATGTGGCGATTGATAACTTCCCATTGAACGGGTTGAGCGAGGATCAACTACGAATGAAGTGTTTCCCTAATACACTCAAGGACGGGGCGAAACAATGGTTGATGACTTTGGCGCCCGGATCGTTAAGAACATGGGATGAAGTTTACGACAAATTCATTACCAAGTACTTCTCTCATTCGAAGACTAAACAATTGAGAGCCCAAATCTCAACATTCGGACAACAAGAAGGAGAGGCATTTCATGAAGCATGGGACCGATTCAAGATGCTCCTCATTCAATGCCCACACCATCACTATCCGCTTCAACTACTCAATCAATTCTTCTATGATGGATTGACTCAATATTGCCAAGGAGCGGTGGATAACGCCGCCGGTGGTTCGTTTTGGGGGTTAACGGAGAGACAAGCTTATGACGTATTTGAATTATTAGGGGCTAATTCTCAACAAAAAAATGTGCGTGTTCATAGAGGAGTTGTGAACCAAGCGAGAAGGACGAGATGCAATCTAAAATCGATGAGTTAATGAAGGAACTAAGACAACTCAAGATTCAAAATAAATCTTCGAGCTCACGAGTTTGCGAAATTTGTTGGGGACCCGTACATCATGCTAATTCTTGCCCTTATATTTTTCCGGGAGAACAAACCGAACAAGTTAATTGGGCTATGGGACAAAGCACGGGAAGGCCCGAGTGGGAGGAGAGGAGGAATAATTATGGCGGAAACGCAAGAAATGCACCTCTCCCAAATACTTATAACCCGATGGCATACGACGCAAATGTCCAAACTCAATACAACGGAGGAAACCGAGCCCAACAACCAACGCGAAGTGAACCACCTCCACAACAAAGGGACTCTCTTGAGGAGAGTATTGCGGCATTCATTAAGGAGGGCAAGGAAAACCGTGTGGAGAACAATAAAAGGTTTGAATCTTTAGAAGTTTCGATGAAGAAAATGGAGATTCAAATTGGGCAACTTGCTACCGAGGCATGCAAACAAGAAACGGGTAAACTACCAAGTCAACCCGAGCAAGTTCAAGCTATTACCACCATCCGAAGTGGTAAAGTGATAAATAAAGAGACAATTTCCGAAGCGAAAGAGAGGGGCGGTGAGAAAGAAGAATTGCCGAGTCAATCGGAGAAATCTATGGTGATTGAAGAGGATGAGTCGAACGATGAAGAAATCCGAGTAACTACTACCCAATCTTGCGAGACTCGAATTCCTTGGGACAAATCTAAAGATCCAATCGAGAAGCCAATTGAAGAGAATAAGAGCGAACCAGTCAACTCAATGCATCAAAATGAGGACCTAGAAAGCTTTGATATGGAAGTTCTTTTCGTGGAGAAAGAAGTTCCCATTGTGAACTTAGGAGCGAGTATTAATTTAACACAAAAATCAATATACTCGCCACTAGATTTGGGGGAGGTGATAGCCCCGATGGATTTCGTGATACCAAACATAGAAGAAACATCACCAACAAAAATCACGTCACTTATTCTTCAAGGAAGACATTTCATGGTGACGATGATACTGAAAATTGAAATGGTGACAAAAGCGCTCACAATGGAAATCCATGGAACAACTCTCCACATCCTTACAAAGGAAAACGAGCGAAAAATGACGAGCTATATGGTTGGACCTAGCACATTTCCATTTAATCCCGGATAGAAGAATCCGAAGAAGTCGAGCTAAAGACTATAAAAAAGCGCTGCTTGGGAGGCAACCCAGGGGAGTTTTAATTTTTATCGCTTTTATTATTATTATTATTGCATTAATTTTGTTTTTGTCTGTAGCGTGTGTAGGTAATCTAATAAAGGAAGTATTCATCTGAGGAAGAAACCTAGCCTATTGAAAGTAGAGACCCGAGCACAAAAGCATGGTGCCCCGCGATCGAAAACCACACATCTTAATCCGGTATTTATATTTTCTTTCTTTTTAATTTGCGTTTTTGTATTTTTCCTGACTTAATCTTTTTGCTTGGGGATAAGCAAAAGTTTAGGTTTGGGGGGGTGCAACTTCTTCGATTTTTATTTATTTTTTGTTTGCGTGATGTTTGTTTCCTTTCTTTACTTTTTTTTCTTGCGTAATGTCGTAGTTGGATTGCAATAACCTTGTTAATTGTTGGGTATATGGATGATTAATCGTGTTTGTGTTTGGCTCGTAGAGTTTAATAAATCTAATTGATTGCTTGACCTTGCGTGTGAATGTATATTTTTTGGTTACTTGATTTGACGTGTAAGGAATGAGTATGGTAGTCCAAAAACCGTGAGTCCTTGTGCCTAATTAAACCGTTCACTTTTAGCGGTGAAATTCTTTCATGAGTGATTTCTCTTCTTATGGATTGTATTCTTTAGAACTTGCATGATTATGTCGGATGACGTGTTGATATTTACATACACGAGGAATGATTAGGGCTGCCCATTTTTTGTCTTGAACCTACTTATCTAAAAATATCCACCAATTCATATCAATATCCTTTGCTAGCCTCGTTGAGCCTTTAGCCGTAATTTTGTTCGAAAAACCCGCATCTTATTGCTCCATATCCAAAAGCCATAACTTACCCAAGTATTGGTCCACGTAAGAGCATGGGAGGGTATATTTGAAAAACGAAGGTGTGCAAAGTTTGTGGTGTATAGAGGCAAAAATCTTCTCTCCGTTCCTCGAAAATAATAAGCCCCATCCTAATAATAATAGTGGGATAGAAAAAAATAGGGGAGGAGAGGAGTGAGCCTAAGAAAAACAAAAGGGAAGTCGTTGGGTTGTGAGAAATAGGCCAATATCATAAGAATTACACTTAACAAGGCCTAGAAAAAAAGAGGGAGATATATATACGGGAGAATTGAAGTAGAATGATCGATCTTGCTTTGAGTTTTTATTTCATATATATGAGGATCGTATATGCTCTACTTGGACTGAACTTGTAACTACTAGCCAAATTTTCCCAACCTGAGCCACAGCCCTGTTACAACCAAAAGTAAGACCCTATGACTCATGTTTTGTGAATATTGATGCGTTTGATGAAGAGAAGAAGTGCAAGCATATAGTAGAACTTTCCATTTGAATCGAGTTGAGCGTATTGACCTATCTAAACACTTGAGAGATGAGTGAATCGATATAATTCAGTGAGGGATTATTAAGACTTGTTTTCTTGCATGTTCAATCAAGTGCCATTGCTTTCCACTCATTTGTGAGTTCAGGCTTCCATGATGAATTACGAGACTTTACGATACTTTTACATTCTCGGTTGATTGTATGTATACCCGATGATTAACTTGATTATTCAATCCTTCTCGTTTATTTGTCGTGTGTTTTATTTCTTTTTGCTTGAGGGCAAGCAAAGTTTAGGTTTGGGGGGATTTGATGAGTCGATTTTTGATCGTCTCATTCTGTTCTATCGAGTCGCACTTTCATTTGTTTTTCGAGTGTTTTTGCCCTTTTTATGCGTGGTATGTTGTGTTTTTGTTTTGTAGGTATCCGGACGAAGATTGGGGTGAAATATGCGCTTTCATAGCTAATATTGGAGTCCATGACGATCAAAAGCTAAAACGGGGCCTAAAACGACGAAAGATTTAAGCAGTATCGGTCAAATCTCCTAAATCCCAGAATCTCCACTCCGAATCGAGATGTATTCTCCTTTGATATAAATTCCTCGTGAAATTAGCTTCGAAACGGTATATCATATGCTAAAATCCGAGGTGAATTGATACAAGAACGAAGGATCTAGCTGAAGAAGACCAAAAAAACGGACTAGGCTGCACCAGGCGACTCGAGCCACATCAGGTAACTCGGCCGTGTCACAGGACACGGTCGGGTCTCATTCCAGCAAGAAGTGCACTTTCCGGATGAGAAGAACTCGACCGTGCCTTTTGGGACACGGCCGAGTCACTATCGGCCATTTCGCCTTTCCCGCATAGTGCTGCACGGCCGTGTCACGGGACACGGCCGAGCCTCTCGACAGACAACTTTTCAATTATTCAGCGTAGTGCGGCACGGCCGTGTCCCAGGACACGGGCCGTGCCACTTTTTGGTTCATGTCACTTTCCTTGACATTTTTGCATACTTTTAAGCCTTTGTCTTGATTTTTTGGATATAAAACAAAGTGGAGTGACCCCTTGAGAGGTGTACTTGTCTTCTGAAGAAGATATTTTGTGGAAAAACACAAGATTAGGGAGGAAAAACACCAAAAGAGTGGGAAAGAGAGAGATTTTCATCATCTTCTTTGTGTGTTCTTGGAGTGAGAAAAATACTTTAGTGAGATATAATAATTCCTTGTATAAATTTGTTGTGAGTTCTTGTAAGAAGATCATCAAACCTTTTTCGGGAATTCGATTTCGGCATTTACAAGGGAAGTTTTTACCATGTTTTGTTCTTCAATTTCCATTATTGTTGTTGAATTAATCATGTGTGGCTAAACACTTCATATGGGTTTTTAGATATAGCCACACACATGTTTTTGATTATTAGTTCCTTTTGATTTTCCGGATAAAGTTTGGGATTGTTCCTCTTGTTCGTTCTTCGTTTAAGAACTTTTGAATTAGATCATCAAACCTTTTTCATTGTTGTTATTATTATTCGAATCGAGGGTTTTTATCGGTGTTCGCCATCAAACGACCCGAAAGAAACGATTGTGAATGTTCTCGAGCTTTTTCGCGCGATCTTTTAACGATTTACCTCATCAAAAGTAGTCGGTTAATTGATTGTTAGCTAGGGTTTCGTCCCCATCAAAAGAGTATCCCTTAATTTTCGTTGAGAACAATCGTGATCTTTAGAATTTCGCCATCAAACGGATTTCTTTTAATCGTGAGCAATCGATAATTCCTAACCTTATTTATTTGAGTATCGGAACTAATAATTGATTACGTGTGTGTCGGTGACTCTAAATTCCCATATTAATCTCATTATTGTTATCTCTCATTTATCCGACTATCAAATTGGTGTTGATATCACTTAGTTCAATTTAAATTTTGTGCATTAGTAATTGTAATCATAATCAACCAATGATGTATTTTAATTTAATTTACTTTTGTTCATTCGACTATTTGCCGAACATTATCGAATTTTAAACCGTTTCCAATTCCTCGAGAGATCGACCTCGGAGTTACTTGCCGCTTACTACAAGAGCGATTCGTACACTTGCGAGTATTTAATTTGAATCCATCATTTGCCATGACTTGTACTCGAGCAGATGTATCGTTTACCCTAAGCATGACAAGTCAATACAAATCAAATCCAGGTAAAAGTCACTGGACATCAGTGAAATCATCCTAAAGTGTTTAAGAAGAACTAATGATGCATACCTAATTTATGGATATATGGGAGACGAGCTGGATGTAATTGGTTACGCCAATGCAAGTTTTGAAACCAATAGAGACAATTATAAATCACAAACTGGTTATGTGTGTGTGTATTAAATGGAGTTGCAGTGAGTTGGAAGAGTTCTAAGCAAAGCACGGTTGCTGATTCTATAACAGAAGCTGAGTACGTGGCAGCATCGGATGTAGCTAAGGAAGCCGTATGGATTAAGAAGTTCGTTACTGAACTAGAAGTGGTGCCAACCGTCCAGGGTCCCATAAGCCTTTATTATGTCAATAATTGTGCTATTGCATAAGGTAAAGAGCGTAGGTCCCATCATAATTCCAAACATATACTCAGGAAATATCACCTAGTCAGAGAGATTGTCAGACGAGGAAATATTACAATATGCAAAGTAACCACTGAACAGAATGTTGATTATCCACTTACCAAGCCTCTCTCACAAGGAAAGCATGAAGAGCATGCAAGATCGATATGACTAAAAGTCATGAATGAATGGTCCTAGTGCAAGTGGGAGATTGTTGGGGATAGTGCCATAGGATATTCGATGTGCCTAGATTTATAATTATCAAATTTAAATAAAGTTACTTGATATCGTCTATTTCTCGTTGATTATTATAATGTGTGCATGTTTTAATATTACAATAATCAAATAATAGTTATTTACGAATAATAAGATTATTCATATTGTTGGCCACTAAGTATAAAGAATACAGCTTGAAAAGTGTTTTAAACAACAGGCTATATTATTTTCAAATCTGAGTGCGTAGCGGAAGTCTTGTTAAAGTAAGTTGCTGTAAATAAAGCAACTAGATATGAAGTGTATACTTAAAAATAATCACATATATTAAAACACTAAATGCAGAAGGTAAATGACACAGTAATTAAAGTGGTTCGAGGTAAACCCATCTACGTCCACTGGTCCTCAACACAGGAGTTAAAATATTTATTACAAATACTACGTACACAACTACGTATTTATAATCAAACCTATCAATGTATAGTTCACACAAATTGATACAATGATTGAAGCTTTCAACCGTTCACACAAATTGGTTTAGGCTTTCACTTGACTAACTTCTTCACACACAGTTCCGAAGCTTTGTCTCTTCAATGCAAGTCCGTTACACACAGTTCGGGAAAAGCAATGCTTTCTCAGTCCACACAGGGCTGACGGGTTTGTTCAATGATAGAACGATGATTTGAACAACAATTTGACTTTCTTGATCTTAAGCTGATGGTGTATTGTTCAAGGTTGAGCACTTAGATATTTCTTATCTTATAATATCCAGTATGTTTGAAGAAATATGTTTGCTCAGAATATTCGTGTAAGCGTTTCTTGGTTAGATGAGAGTTCGTGTGTGTTACTGATCTTCAAACTCTTGGGGATATATATAGTCTTTGAATAGATCCGTTGAGCAAAATTCTGTGACAACTGGATGGTTGACTTGTTTAAACCAAGATCCAGATTTTGCGTGGTTTGAAGATCTCTGTCGGCTTCAGTATTTAAATACTTTATCCTTTCAGTATTTAAATACTTCTTTATCAAACGGGACTTGACTTTAGCGAATACCAAAGATTCCTTTTTCAAACGGTATTTACTCTTGTTTCGATAGGTATTGAAGGTCTCAATACTTCACAGCTTGAATGTTGTATCTATTTGTGCTGTAATCTATGAAGGAGAGGTCGCTGTATGGAATGGTTGTTGTAGGAAGGGACAACTTCCATACTTGGCACTTTTAGATTCTTGTTGCTGTATGTTGGCATAAATATAAGTCTTCGATACAGGATCAGCAACTTCGATATGACTTACGATACAGCAGCTTGCTGTATGCTGGATTGGCACATTGTCAAAACACTCTATCAAGGTCTTTCGATACAGGGATTATTATCCCAACAATTTCCCCTTTTTTGATAATTTGACAAGTCTTCCTTTAAAAACCTTTTGATGTTATAAAACCATCCTTGATGATGCCAAAACTTTGACACTTAACATCTTGAAGGAGGGCAGACTTCTCAGTCTTCTGTTCGAATGTTCTGGCCTTCAACAATTAGCTTAACACTAGGAACTGCTCGCAGGCAAGTTCAGCTTTTATTAAAAGAGTATTACATCTTTAAACTTATGATTGGCGCGCAGAGACAATCTTACAGTGTTATATAGATACATACAACTGAATCTATGAACTGTTCGCAGACAAGTTCGTACAGTTTTAACATTTAACAAGTTTTCATACTTGTATTAAATCAGAAAATAGATTAAATTACGTAATCATACACACAGACAGTAGATTACGAGTTGTAATATTTCAAGAGAAAAATATTTCATTGATATTGAACAAAGATTACAATGTTTTTGCTATTTCAACACAAATAATAATACAAAAGAGTGAGAACGGAGGATAAGAATACATGAGGGAATTTAGCTCCTATAGTCCGAATGCTTCCAAGGCTTTCTAGGGTCATTCTTGGTACCCTTCCACCAGTTCTGATGCGCGTCCTTGTTTCGATTAAAGTATATTGCTTGACCTTCGTAGGACTTATCGAAAACTAATATCCAATCATCTGGATGAATAACTAAGTCGCCTTGCTTGTGCTTGGACTTCATTTTCTGCTGGAGCGGGATTGTTCCTTCGTCCAACCTTTTCTTAAACTCCTCTGCGGCTTCCTGCACCGTTCTGCAACTATTAAATATTTGAGATTCCCTGATAAGAACAACAGAGTATCTTAGCAATTCATTCTTTCTCCAATTCTTGATCTCGTCTGCAGTAGGCTGTGTAACACCCCGAGATATTCGGAATAATTACAACGCCGTAAACCCTTTAAGTAAGGATTTACAAGGCTAAATAAAAGAAATGCAAATATAATTCAATCTTACAACTGAAGTTCAAAATACAGAACTGGGTCAACTGATCCAAAGAGTTAACTTATACAACCATATCGAAAATGACATTATTAAAACACACGTACTCGAGTACTAAAGTGAACCAAGAAGATAAATCACAATAACAATAAACATCACCACATCACTGAGCCATTTCATCGTCCTGTCGGTACTGTGGTTGCTTCCCCGCTCCTCGGCTACCTGAACATCAAAACAATGTCCACCCCCGAAGGGGTTAGCAAAACAATGCTAGTACAAGTATCATAATACATAAATCAATCAGTGCATCATAAAACATGCAAAACGGACTTCCGTCATCGGAATCCAACGAAGTGAATCCTCACGATTCCATCAACACAATACAGGGTAATCCAGCGATCCAGCGCCCTTGGTATAGATCCCCATGATGATCCCGTCGGACCAACGCATGGTGGAAAACCCGTCCAGCGATCCAGCGCCCTCAGCATAGATCCCCATGATGATCCCGTCGGACCAACGCATGGTGGACATTCGATCCAGCGCCCTCAGCATAGATTCTTATGACCCCCTCGGATCATTTATACCATAAACCAATCAATTATGCATACATATATGCATTTCCATATGTTCATCAATACGATCAATTAACAACGAATAACACGAGGAATTAAAGAAATAAATCTCATATTCGACAACTGTTAGGCGTATTTTTATACGCTTATTTATCATTATTTCGTAATATTTTGGAGAGTGAAATTGTCTAAATGAGCTTTTAATGCCTTAATTTTGTATGATTGACAGGAAATTGAAGTCCGGAAGCTAAAACGAGGCAAAACGGGCGAAAACGGCAAAACTGGACTCTGAGCCGCGGCACAAGGAAGCTGAGCCGCGGCACATGAAGACACCAACCGAAGGGCAGAGTAACCTGTACTCTGTGCCGCGGCACAGCCCAGGTGAGCCGCGGCACAGAAGAATTAATTAACGCCCAGGCATTCAGCTGAAGGCGATGTGCCGCGGCACAGGTTTAGTGAGCCGCGGCACACTTAGCGGGTTTGGTAGGTCTGCGCGGATTTTGAGCTGTTTCGAAGCCAGTTTTCGACCGACTAATACGGACGCGATTTGCTGATGTGCTGAGCTATAAATAGGGTTTTAGACCCTAATTAAATCATCTGGGAATCATTGGATCTTAACTTTTGAGAGCTTAAGCTTGGAGACGGCAGAAGAAGAGGAAAGCAGAAGAATTCAAGGGCGGATATGGAGTCGAAGAACGGAGGAATCCGAGCTTCATCTGCGTTTGAATTTTATGCTTTCGTTATTTATTCTGTATTTTCGCTTTTAGTATGTCGCTAAAGCCCTAATCTAGGGTTTTGATGAAACCTTTGTTTTGACGAATTGATTGAGATTATCCAATTTATTACCTTTTTATTGAGTTTTCCCAATTATGTTTAATGCTTGCAATTATCTGGCCAATAGTTGTATTGATTTAATCATTCACTTCGAATCGGGAGAGGAGATTTGGTGAGGAACTATTGGTGAGGACAGTTTTATTCGTGAGATAGGAATATACTCATAGGAACTACGTGGCCTTTAGGAGATTTCATGCTTTTTGCCTATCGACGAAATAATTCACCTAGGGATAGAGTGCATTAGTCGCCGTTAGATAAATCTATTGACCTCGGGAGAGGCGGTAGAATATATTAGCAATCTCCGCCTTCAATAAATTGGGAAAATTATTTATTACGGATAATCGAGAGTAAATTCGGATTAACTAAGGTGGATTCAGAACCCTAGACTTATTTATCATTTGATTTATTTTATCCAAGATATTGTTTTCTACTGCTTAGTCTTTTAGTACTTCTTTTAGTTATTAATCGCAAAACCCAAAATTCGATTGTTCAGATAAAATTGGAATACGAAAACATCGGTAGTTAGAGATTCAATCCTCGTGGGAACGATACTCTACTTATCACTTTATTACTTGTAAACGATGACGTGCACTTGCGTGTAGGAAATATCGCAACAAGTTTTTGGCGCCGTTGCCGGGGATTGAAATTTTCTAATATCAATTTAAGTATTTCCAGTCTTAATTTGAACGTTTTATTTTTATTTTTTGTGTATTTAATTTTGTTTATTTGTTTTTCCTTTCAGGACCTTTCGTGTAGTGCATGAGAAGACTCGGTAACGAAGGCCTATTACCTTTGGATACCGAGCTCGAGCGCACGCTAAGAAGGAACAAAAAGGAGAAAAGAGAGTTGCAGACGACGGTCAACATGGCCGAGAATATCGAAATCCAAGGAGGAGACAACCAAGTGCGGCAAGTTCAACCGGAACTAGCTCTTCGTGATTATGCCATGCCGCAGGTCAACGCTAATTTTTCGGGAATTCGGCGTCCCACTATCCAAGCTAATAATTTTGAGATAAAGCCCGCCATTATTCAGATGGTGCAGGCGAGCCCATTCTGTGGACTGCCGAAGGACGACCCGAATGCCCATATTGCTTCTTTCCTTGAGATATGCGACACATTCAAGACTAATGGTGTTACCGACGATGCCATCCGACTGAGGCTTTTCCCTTTCTCTTTGAGGGATAAAGCAAAGTTTTGGTTAAATTCATTACCACGGGTCGATTACAACATGGGAGAGGTTAGCGCAAGCCTTCCTTGCCAAATTTTTCCCACCAGCTAAGACGGCGAGGTTGAGGAATGAAATAACCACCTTTTGTCAATACGATATGGAATCGCTCCACGAGGCGTGGGAGCGATATAAAGAATTGCTACGAAAATGCCCTCATCACGGCATTCCTGATTGGCTTCAGCTTCATACGTTCTATAATGGTTTGAGTGCTTCTACACGCACTCGTGGATGCGGCCTCCGGTGGGACCTTCATGGGAAAATCTATGGCCGAGGCACACGTGCTTTTGGAAGATATGGCAAAACGCATACCAATGGCCATCGGAAGATTGACACCGAAGAGAGTCATGGAAGTTTCAAGCAATGATCCGATTTCCACCTTGTCGGCTCAAGTCGCCGCTTTGACACAACACTCCGTGCATTTTCGCACGCACCTTTCGTTACCATAGAAACACGCAATTGGAGTAAAGGATCACACCCGAGCGCGCACTGTCAAGTTGGAAATCCGTCGAGCAAAATCGATGGAGTGTGCTCAATTCGTAGGAAATGGGAATCGGCCGAATAACCCGTACTCCAACACTTATAATCCGGGGTGGCGCAATCATCCCAACTTTTCATGGAGAAACGGACAGAACTCACACCAGCCCCCTTTCGCCCAGAATCAACAGCAGCCCACTCCCGCTCCCAAAGTGTCTCTCGAGGAAGCACTTGCAAAATTGGCGGCAAATACGAGTCAATTTATGACTCGTACGGAAGCTACATTACAAAATCATTCTGCTTCCATTCGGAATTTGGAGGTCCAGCTGGGCCAAATCGCTAATGTGTTGACATCTCGTCCGGAGGGAGCATTACCGAGTACAACAGAGACAAATCCTAGAGAGAGTCTAAACGCAATTAGCTTGAGAAGCGGGAGAGAGGTGCTGGATCAGCCCGAGCGGTGTAAAGAGAAGAAGGAAATTGAGGAGTCGAAGGATTTGAAGCCGGATAACTCGAAGGCATGTGTTCTCCCCGTTCCGTTTCCGCAGAGATCACAGCAACGGAGGGCAGACAAACAATTTTCTAAGTTCCTAGATGTGTTCAAAAAGCTTCACATAAATATTCCGTTCGCCGACGCATTGGAACAGATGCCGAGTTATGTCAAGTTTATGAAAGAGATATTATCGAAGAATAGAAAGCTTGAGGAGTTTGAAACGGTCACCTTGACAGAGGAATGCAGTGTAATTCTTCAAAAGAAGCTCCCACCTAAATTGAAAGATCCGGGAAGCTTCAACATACCGTGCACCATGGGGAATCTTTCGTTTAATAAGGCACTATGCGATCTTGGTGCGAGTATCAACCTCATGCCTCTGTCGATTTTCAAAAAGCTGAATATTGGGGAAGCCAAGCCAACCACAGTCTCCTTACAATTGGCGGATCGATCGATAAAGTATCCGAGGGGAGTGATCGAGGATGTTTTAGTTAAAGTTGATAAGTTCATCTTTCCGGCTGATTTCATCGTACTCGACATGGAGGAAGATGAAAATATTCCAATCATCTTGGGACGACCATTTCTAGCGACGGGACGAACCCTTATAGACGTGGAAATGGGGGAGTTGACTTTGAGGGTCCAAGACGAGCAAGTTACTTTTCAAGTATTCAAATCGTTCCCATGTCCCGAAAGTGCTGATAAAGGATCACAAATTCAAGGTGTGGATGTTGTTGAAAAAGGAAAGCACCGAAAACATCGTCGGTGGGAAAATTCAGATTTTGTGTTAAATGGCCCAAGTTTTAAGAAGGATGTAGAACGAGTGGCGTTCCTCGAGCATGAGGAAAAATCTGCTGCAGTCGTGAGTTAGTTTGTGAAGGAGGAGAGTGAGCCGAAAGCCAAGCGGACAATTAGTCAGGGAGAAACCGGGTGTTTCGGGAAGTTATTCACGTCGAAACCTTTTCGCAAACAACATTTGATGACCGAACCGAAAGTCGAACCGCTGATGACCAATGGTCATAATCTTAACCAAAATATAAACGGTTCGATGAACGGGGCGGAAACCAAATGGAGTTTGCGAAAAGCGAACTAATGTTGTCCAATAGGTCCGGCTGAAGACTATAAACTTAGCGCTTCTCGGGAGGCAACCCGATTTCGTAGTTGTAGATTTTTGGATTTCTTTATTTTTCTTGTATTCGTGATTCTTATTTTTCGTCATTTTTGTGCTTCAATTTGCTTCTGCCTCCCGTTTTTAACGTCTTCTTCTCAAAATTCTGTGCAGGAAAGTCCCAGGGAAGAAACTGAAGTATGAGCCGCGGCACAGGTATTGTGAGCCGCGGCACACATCAATCGCCAGGGGAGGCTAAACCAACTGTACCATGTGCCGCGGCACGGCATAAATGAGCCGCGGCACACTTGAGCAATGAGCCGCGGCACACGAAATCTGTGCCGCGGCACACGACAAAACAAGACCACAAGCAACAGGGACTGTACCCTGTGCCGCGGCGCACTTTTGCTGTGCCGCGGCACACTATGCGGAATCCGAAAGGCCAGGTAACATATCACACGCATTCGGCCGGCTTTATCGTGCACGCTCCTTCTCCTTCTCCTTCCTCCCCAAATACGCGACCCGACCAAGTTCTTCCAAATTTTTCCTGCGATTTCTTCTTGCAATCTTCAAAAAGGTACGCTTCAATCTTTAATTTTTATTTGCTTATGGTTTATATTTGGAAGTTGTTTATGCTTTGAATGAATGGAACATGCTTATTCTCCTTTAAAAGTTTTAGGATTGTTTAGAGAATAACATGGTAGTTTCATCGAATTTTCTTGGTTAAATTGGAATGTAAATGAGTTGAATGTGCCGAGTTACTGATGATTGAAATATGTTTGATTTTTGGGGTTGAATCAAGCTATAACTATGTTTATTCTTCAAGTAAACTTGTGCCTCAAGGTGTCTGATAAATTGCCTAAATGAAAAATTTTCTTTGAAAAGGCAATCATTTTGAATTTTCGTGCAACGTATACGTTTTAAACTTACAGCAAGCCCTCCCCTTACAGTCAAAGCAAACGCTTTAAATCTAATTTCATCCTTCTCTCACGTATGCGCTATTTTCTTAAATTTGGAATTTACATTTGGACATCCTTAGCCGAGCGTAGATTATTGTTATTATTGTTGCGTATATAAACCCTCATGTTTTACTTTTCAGGACCATATGGCGCGAACAAAGAAGTTGAGCAAGCGTGCTAGGACCGAGTCATCCCCTACTCGAGGGGAGACCTCTCGTGGTAGGGCCGAGGCGGAGGGGCACCAATTTTTGGACCCCGAAATTCACAAGATATTTAATGAAAAGATCCGGCCACGACCACTTATTCCAGAGAGGGGTTTTACTCCGGCTCCTCAGGATGGGGAATTGCTCACCATGATTGACGAGATGGGGTGGGCCAGATTTACCGCACCTCCCGAGCCAGCGGTTATCTCGATCGTCCAGGAGTTTTACGCGATTACCTTCAAGCACATCCGGCAGGGCATATGTTGCCGTCTTTAGAGTCTCGGACTCGGGTTGATGTCCGAGGGGTTACGATTGATTTCTCCACGATCGCTATTCGAGGCTTTTGGGTTTCGGTGGTTGACGAGTCACCTATGACCGAGTGATGACCGGCCTCACTAAGGAGGCCCCGCTTGAGACCATTGCATGCCTGCACCGACCGGGAGCAATGAGCACAGAGTTCATCCACTTTTCATTTCAGAGAGCCTCGCGCCGGCTCGCGAGCCTCGGCTTTATTTTATCTGCGCACGCATTGACCCCACCTCCCGATCCGCATGCCTTTTCTCTCCCGCGCCCGACACTTTTGCTATCACTTCCGGGCTGCGTTTCGATGTGGCCCCCATCCTGGTCCGATCTATCTTCCAGAGTATCCAGGGGGGGCCAAGACGGGGTTGAAGCACCCCTCCCTCATCTGCGCTTTATGCCGGTAGTCGGGGCTGACTTGGTCAGACGACGAGCCGATGCTTGCCCCACAGGCCCCGATCGACCACCGTATCATATCACACTTCGACCAGTGGGGCGGAGCGCCGGCACACGCTCGGGGGAGAGGATTTTTGCTAGAGGAGGCTCACGAGGGATCCCCCGAGCCGCTTTTGTTGACGCATGGAGATGCCGGCCCGCAGCCCGATAGAGCGAGGTTGGAGGAGTTGTTTGACGGGCTGCGGGAGGATTTGAGGAGACAGAGAGAGGAGCAGAGAGAGGAGCTGAGGAGAGAGAGAGAGGAGCTGAGAGAGGAGACGAGGAGAGAGAGAGATGAGATGAGGAGAGAGAGAGAGCTTGATGGCTGCCATGCGGGAGGAGCAGCGGGTGGAGCGGGAGAGTGTCATTGCTACCGTCCGAGCCGAGATGCGAGAGCAGGCCTGCCGGGCCAGCCGACGAGCGGCGAGGCGTCTTGCTGCGAGGGATGCTTATCATCAGGAGCACCTCGCCGCATGGACGGCCCACATCATGCATCCCGACGGGCCATTTATTGCGCCCGCCCGGCCAGCCACACCACCCTCCTCACCGGACGATGCCGACACCAGCTCCTGAGCAGACTGGAGGGGAGTACTTGACCTTTTACTTTTATTGCATATCATTTTTGTCCATTGAGGTCAATGTACGTCCTAAGTTTGGGGGGGATTTACTTTCAGTTTCTACATTCATTACTGTACCTTATTTTATTGCTGTACATTATTTCGTTGCACTTTTCATTTCTTTGCGTAAATTTTTTTTAGATAGCCTTGCTTGTCTTAGTTTTCTTTATTCGTGAATTTTTCGTGCTTCTATTTGTGTGATACTGATGTTACGACACTGTCTTTCTCTCTGAAGAAGCGGGCGAGTTCTAGTCGAGTTGTAGTCAGTTATTTCTGTTCTGCTTAGTATTCAATTAGGTCCGAAATTTTTCGTGAATGTAGAGGTCTTGGCAGATAAGAGACGATACATACTTGTTTCGAAATCCCCATCAATACGTTTGGCTACATTTTCCGGATAGAGAGTCGTACTGTTTTTTTCAGTTGTTTTGGCACTTAGATTGAGTTTAGAGTCGGTCAGTTTTTCCCTAAAAGTCGAGATAATGTGTTCTATGAAGGGAAGTCTAGTAACCGGGGGTATTCGCGTAACCCGTTGTTTACTCTCGCGTAAAACGACGACCCCGATTAGACTAGTGATTTAGATATTTCACATGTGCCAATGATAGGGAGCCTAGTAACCGGGGGTATTCGCGTGACCATTGCTTACTCTCGCGTAAAACGGCAACCTTGATTCGGACATGCGGAAATTATGTATTCGAGTTGTTTCTCCACTGTAGACGGGAACTTAGTAACTAGAAGCATCCATGTGCCCCATGAGTGTCTTTTACGTCAAACGGTTTTCCAATACATGAGAATGGAGTTTTCCACCCTAGGATTATCCCGATGAAACATCCCGAGATCCTAACCTAGTGGTCAGCTCGAATCAAATTCTTGAAGCATATATATAAGGGGATACTGTCCGAGGTTTAATTGTTATGAAACTCGTGAAAATTATGCCTTACGACTGTGGAACGGGACGAACTAGCTTGGTTGTGTTAGCCTTTCTTATTGACGGTCGATTTGATTCACGTTTTGTTAATCTTTGAGCTGAATTTTCTGCATGAACGAGTGATTAGGACTGAATTTGATTGCTTTGCAGAATCATTATTCTGAGTGCAGCTCGCTTTTCTGACACTCGTATTATTTAGAGAGAATTACAGGATAGTATTGATTAGGTTGAACACTATGAGTTGCACGATTATTCGCGACATTCTTTTATTGAATTTAATTCTTTTTGCTTGAGGACAAGCAAAGGCTTAAGTTTGGGGGTATTTGTTAGGCGTATTTTTATACGCTTATTTATCATTATTTCGTAATATTTTGGAGAGTGAAATCGTCTAAATGAGCTTTTAATGCCTTAATTTTGTATGATTGACAGGAAATTGAAGTCCGGAAGCTAAAACGAGGCAAAACGGGCGAAAACGGCAAAACTGGACTCTGAGCCGCGGCACAAGGAAGCTGAGCCGCGGCACATGAAGACACCAACCGAAGGGCAGAGTAACTGCGTGCGCGTGGCCGCGGCCAGTGAGCCGCGTACGTAAGAATTAATTAACGCCTGTGCATTCGATTGAAGGCGATGTGCCGCGGCACAGTTTAGTGAGCCGCGGCACACTTAGCGGGTTTGGTAGGTCTCGCGATTTTGAGTCATTTAAGCCGATTTCGACCGACTAATACGGACGCGATTTGCTGATGTGCTGAGCTATAAATAGGTTTTAGACCCTAATTAAATCATCCGGGAATCATTGGATCTTAACTTTTGAGAGCTTAAGCTTGAGACGGCGTAAGAATTCAAGGGATATGGAGTCAAGAACGGAGGAATCCGAGCTTCATCTGCGTTTGAATTTTATGCTTTCGTTTATTTATTCGTATTTTCATTATTTAGTATGTCGCTAAAGCCCTAATCTAGGGTTTTGATGAAACCTTTGTTTTGACGAATTGATTGAGATTATCCAATTTATTACCTTTTTATTGAGTTTTCCCAATTATGTTTAATGCTTGCAATTATCGGCCAATAGTTGTATTGATTTAATCATTCACTTGAATCGGGAGAGGAGATTTGGTGAGGAACTATTGGTGAGGACCGTTTTATTCTGTGAGATAGGAATATACTCATAGGAACTACGTGGCCTTTAGGAGATTTCATGCTTTTGCCTATTGACGAAATAATTCACCTAGGGATAGAGTGCGTTAGTCGCCGTTAGATAAATCTATTGACCTCGGGAGAGGCGGTAGAATATATTAGCAATCTCCGCCTTCAATAAATTGGGAAAATTATTTATTACGGATAATCGAGAGTAAATTCGGATTAACTAAGGTGGATTCAGAACCCTAGACTTATTTATCATTTGATTTCTTTTATCCAAGATATTGTTTTCTACTGCTTAGTCTTTTAGTACTTCTTTTAGTTATTAATCGCAAAACCCAAAATTCGATTGTTCAGATAAAATTGGAATACGAAAACATCGGTAGTTAGAGATTCAATCCTCGTGGGAACGATACTCTACTTATCACTTTATTACTTGTAAACGATGACGTGCACTTGCGTGTAGGAAATATCGCAACAACAACATGAACAAAACCATATGCATGATCAAAGTTCCAATATAAATCAAACTCAACATATGATACTTGCCTCGAAAATGGCAAGAATGAAATACTCCAATAAATGACACGCGTCCGTATGCCACCGCCCCTCGATCGTCCCCTATGCAAGGCTCGGACCTAAGAAATAATAAAGAATTCTTCTCAAGTCGTACGAATGTCTAACAATACGATTTACGGCCGCAAGCTCTAAAAATGAATTCTGCCTGAACTACTTAGCGTGTGCTACGTACTCTACGCAGCGTGCGCTAAGCCTGCCAGTTAACATACGCAAATGACCAAGTCTAGCGTACGCTAGCTGTGTACTGACTGTCCCCTCTGATCAGCCGACTGTCCTGCCTGATGACATAACGTACGTTACGTACCAAACGTAGCGCACGTTATTCATTCCCGATAGCGCACATTAATAGGCCGATCTTAGCGTGCGCTAACTATGCATGGCAATTTACTACTGGGCAGAAAACTTGAGCTAAAGGTGATGAAACTCATGAGATCTTCAGTGTTAATACATGCCATCTCCGTGCATATCATGCTCATACGGTTTGTGAAAGATCTTTATGGATTAAATGACTACGAGACACAAGGATATGTATCATCGTTACAACACCATAATTCATCTTGATCTTCAAGAAAATCTCCTAAGTTCAATTCATTCCAAGTCCCAAAACATATGATTCCTTACGTAAAACATAAGAACTAGGTAATCTCCATATACTGGTCATAATCGGTTTTGAAGATACATGAATATGCTTAGGAGTCCATATACTAAAAAGGTTCAATGGATTATACAATGAATAAGTGCCGAAACATCAAAAATATCCTTCTAACACATGATGTTAGACTACTAACGAATTTAACTGACTAGATAATCCAAAATCATGATCAAAACGTCCTTCAGAATATTACTAATATTGGTGAAGAATCACCTATCTCAAAGTCGTGAAGAACACGAAGGAACTGAAAGAAATCCAACACGGAGAGCTTGAACAACAATCTCCAATGATCTACAATCTTCGACTCAAGCTAGGATGCTGATATGAAGGGTTTAGGATGAAGAGAGTAATTCTCTAAGTCCAATAATTCGGATGTGGGAAGTGAAAAGACTGAAAATACGGAAAGGGATGATGTCATATTTATAGAAAGTGGTTATTAGCGCGTGCTAGTACATATTCATAGCGTGCGCTAACGGATTACTGACTTCACTGTACTCAGCATTTAGCGTGCGCTATCCTCACATCAGTAGCGTGCGCTACCGCGTTGACTTGGCTTTTTCCCGAAAGCCGTCCAGGTTCATCCCGACATAATCCGACCGAGATCCGCAGCCGGTCTCACCTACCGCCCTGTCTCAATCATGCAGACTACGTGTAGCGCACGCTAAGGTTCATACATAGTGTGCGCTACGGCTCCAAATTAGCGTACACTACATATAGTCGATAGCGTGCGCTACATGCACAGAATCACCATTTAGATCACATTCATGAAATCATGCGCTCAACAACACCGGATCATGAAATATGGAGATTAATCAGATCAAAATGCAACAATTACAATATCACAAGGTTCAATTACATATCAGAAATCTCGGGTATTACATCCTTCCTCCCTAAAAAGAAGTTTCGTCCCGAAACTTAAGATAAGAACAACTCTGGATATCTAGTCTTCATACTGTCTTCTGTTTCCCAAGTGGCCTCTTCAACTCCGTGTCGTGACCATTGTACTTTAATCAAGTGTATTGGTTTATGCCTCAATTGTTTGATCCGACTCTCAAGTATCTTGATTGGTCTCTCTTCGAAGGTGCCGTCATTCGCTATCTCGATCTCATTGAACTCAATGATATGACTGGGATCCAGTACATACTTCCGCAATTGGGATACGTGAAACACACTATGAACGTGACTCAGCGATGGTGGTAAGGCCAACCTGTATGCTAAATCCCCAACCCTCTCGAGGATCTCAAATGGCCCGATATATCTCGGACTTAGCTTACCTTTCCTCTCAAAACGGAAAATCCCTCGTGTAGGAGACACCTTCAATAGTACATGGTCCCCAACGTCGAACTCTAGAGGGCGACGACGCACATCTGCATAAGACTTCTGTCGACTCTGGGCAGTCAACAGTCTTTCTCGAATCAAAGCTATCTTCTCTTGAGTCTGAACTATCAATTCCGGTTCCGTCCCGATCAAATCCGAAGAATCATCCCAGCACAGGGGTGATCGGCATCTTCTCCCGTACAAAGATTCAAATGGTGCCATCTTAATAGAAGCATGCCAACTATTATTGTAGGTGAATTCAATCAACGACAAATGAACTTCCCAATCTGTTGACCAATCCAAAGCACAAGCTCTAAGCATGTCTTCTACTGTTTGTATAGTCCTTTTGGACTGACCGTCCGTCTGAGGATGATAAGCCGTGCTAAAGTTTAGCTCAGTCCCCAAAGCCCTGTGAACTGCCTTCCAGAAGTGCAACACGAAACGACCATCTCGATCTGAAATAATGGTCTTCGGTGTCCCATGTAATCTGACTATCTCTGTAATAAATACTCGCGCCAATCTCTCGGGTCCCCAAGTATCTTTAATTCCTAGGAAATGAGCCGACTTGGTTAGTCGATCGACTACAACCCAAATCATGTTCATTCCCGTCTTGGTCCTTGGCATACTGGTGATGAAATCTATCGAGATATCCTCCCACTTCCACTCAGGGATCGGAAGAGGCTTTAACATTCCGGCAGGTCGCTGATGTTCAATCTTAACCTGCTGACAAGTCAAACACTTTGAAACGTATTCTGCTATGTCCTTCTTCATATTCCCCCACCAGAAGTTTTGTTTTAGATCCTTATACATCTTACTGCTGCCCGGGTGAATAGAATAAGGCGCGCTATGAGCTTCCTTCAGAATTGTCCGTCTCAAATTATCAGCATCGGGAACACAAAGTCGACTCTGGAATCTCAGAACTCCATCATCTTGTATCACGAATCCTGGGTCCTTTCCTTTCTTTACTTCGTCACATAACCGGAGGATCAGAGAATCGTTCAACTGCTTAGATTTGATTTCCTCGACTAGTGATGAAGTCAGTTTCATCACATATAGTTGCCCTTGGATTCCTGGTGCCCATACTTCAATCCCTTCGCGGATCAGTTCCCGTTGAATGGTGGTTTGGGATGTAAGTGCTTCCAACACTCGAAGAGAAATAGGTTTACGGCTCAATGCATCGGCTACTACGTTTGCTTTACCTGGATGATAGAGAGTTTCCAAGTCGTAATCCTTGATCAATTCCAGCCACCTTCTCTGCCTCATGTTTAATTCTTTCTGACTGAAAATGTACTTGAGGCTCTTATGATCTGTAAAGATCTGGCAATGAGTGTCGTACAAGTAATATCGCCAAATTTTCAAGGCAAAGACCACAGCTGCTAGCTCCAGATCATGAGTCGGGTAATTAACCTCATACGGTTTCAACTGCCGAGAAGCATAGGCAATCACCTTATCCTTTTGCATCAACACACATCCCAGACCCTGATTTGAAGCGTCGCTGTATACCATGAATCCATCAGTTCCATCTGGTAACGCTAATATAGGTGCTGTCGTCAGTCTCCTCTTAAGTTCGTCAAAACCAGCCTGGCATTTCTCATCCCACGTGAACTTTTGAGTTTTCTGTAATAGCTGAGTGAGCGGCCGAGCAATTTTGGAAAATCCATCTACAAAACCGCGATAATATCCAGCAAGTCCCAAGAAACTCCGGACTTCATTCACGTTATTAGGAGCTTCCCATTCCAAGATTGCTTCGACTTTCTTCGGGTCCACCTGAACTCCGTCAGCTGATATCACATGCCCAAGGAAAGTTACTTCCCTAAGCCAGAACTCGCATTTGGAAAGCTTTGCATATAGCTGTTCCTTCCTCAAGATGCTCAAAACCACATGCAAATGCTCAGCGTGCTCCTCTGTGTCTTTCGAATATATCAAGATGTCATCGATGAAGACGACCACAAATTTATCCAAGTATTCTAAGAATACCCAATTCATCAATTGCATGAATACCGCAGGAGCATTGGTAAGTCCAAATAGCATCACTACAAATTCATAATGCCCGTACCGGGATCTGAAAGCAGACTTTGGTATATCCGATTCCTTAATTCTCAACTGATGGTATCCTGATCGCAAGTCAATCTTCTAGAATACCCTTGCCCCTTGCAGTTGATCGAACAAGTCGTCGATCCGAGGTATAGGATATTTATTCTTGATTGTCACTTTGTTGAGCTCCCTGTAATCAATACATAATCGGAGGGATCCGTCTTTCTTCCGGACAAAGAGAACGGGCGCTCCCCAAGGAGAGACGCTAGGTTGAATATAACCCTTCTGTAATAATTCCTCCAGTTGCTTCTTTAGTTCATACATCTCGGTTGGCGCCATACGGTACGGTGCTCTGGAAATAGGAGCGGCTCCAGGATCTAATTCGATAGTGAACTCCACTTCTCTCTGCGGAGGTAACCCAGGTAGTTCGTCAGGAAATACATCTGAGAATTCATTCACAACTGGAATAGATGAGAGCTCTACTCCTTCCTCTTTCCTCATGGCATAGCACCAAAGTCCATGACATCCCTGCTTCAGTAATTTCACGGCTTTCATTGCTTTGATCAATTTTCCCGAGCTTCCTGGTCTCCATCCTCTGAATAAGTGTTCAGATCCGTCATCAGCAATGATAGAAATGACTCTCTTTCGGTAATTAAGAATAGCTCCATAACGGTTGAGCCAATCGTCTCCGAGAATTAAGTCGTCACCATGTATGTCAACTACAATAAGATTTGATGACCAATCTCTCCCTCCTATAGACACTGGAAAATTTCTAGCTTCTAGGGTTCCCACAATTTTCTCTCCGCTCGGTAATCCCACAACATAAGGTTCACATTCATACAGGCACGAGATTTTCAAACGATTAACACAGTTCAAAGATATAAAAGAATGCGTAGCTCCTGAATCGAATAAGACACTAACTGGTTGCAAAAGGATCTGAATCGTACCTGATGCAACAGCTGTGTTGTGATCGTCTGACTTCTTCATCTCGTAAATACGCGGAGGAACGGACCCAGCGCTGGATGCCTCTCTTTTCCCAACATTCTGCTGCTGGAAACCGCTTTGTTGCGTCTGGTTTACACTAGTGTCCTTCGGAACTGGTACAGGAGTGCGAGTACCAAAAGATCGAGTCGCATTTCCACAAAATGTTGCGCGATGCCCTTCCTGTCCACACTCGAAACAGGTCACAGCAGGCGCGAAACAGTCACGTCGAACATGCCCTACTTTGCCAAAGTTATAACATTTCTTCCCTGCGTCTGAAACGGTTGGTGCTGCCGGAACTTCTTTCCACCTCGAGAAGGATGCGGAGGCCTCCTGGATGAATGAAAAGAGGACTGGCCCCTGCGAGGCCCACTACTCTTATTCTCCGTGAAGTTGCCAGACACCTTCTGTTTCTTTGCTTCCGTTGACTTTTCTACTGCCGCCTCTTTCATATCATAGGCCAGTGCTTTGTCCTGATACTGTCGCAAGGTGGTACATTCAAATCCGGACATATACTGCTGAATTTTCGGCTTTATTCGCATGTCAAAATGAAAAATCCTCTCTGCCTCGGTCCTGACCAAGTGGCGCACATAAGTCAACTGGTGATTAAAAGTCTTAATCACGTCTGTCACAGATGCTTCCGAATTTTATGGTGAGAAAAACTCCCGGACTCGGGCCTCTCTAACTGGGCGAGGACAATACTTCGCTTCCATCATTAATTTGAACTCCGTCCAGTCGACGTCATGCTCCTCAGGTCGAATGGCCTCCCACCAGTCGAAAGCCTCCCCTGTCAGAATATACTGGGCGACCGGAACCTTTCTGTCGTTGGTACAGTTAATCCCTCCAAAGATCTTCTCTAACTCCTTCAGCCAATGATCCCAAGAAAGCGTCTCAGCAGAACCGTCAAATTTCGGAGGGTGCAATTTAACCACCTCAGTAAGCCATTTGTCTCCCCGATTATCCACGTGCATGCGATCAACAACTTGAGCAAATTGGTTTATCTGAGCAACCACCTGCTGAAGCACTCCCGGCACATTAGGATCTGCATTATTATTTGCTGATCCCTGCTGTCCTCCAGAAGAATCGGTTCGACTAGCAGATATCTCCGGGGTAGACGCCGAATCCTCCTGTCTCATATTTCCACGTCCGCATCCACGACCACGTCCGCGTCTACGACCTCCTCTCAACATACTGTAAACACAAATACTCAATATCCAGGGCAAACTTTCTATAAGAAAGTCCATCAATGTTCACAAAACATGAATTAAATAAAACGGTAGTATTTGAGATTAGGAAACTTACAACCACGGTCCACACGACGATGCTGGCTCAGCAGTGATGTTACAAACGACCAATAATCAAATAACGAAATGCACCCAACTAACCCGACTGCCAAGATATCCATGAATCTTAGCTCCGATACCATATTCTGTAACACCCCGAGATATTCGGAATAATTACAGCGCCGTAAACCCTTTAAGTAAGGATTTACAAGGCTAAATAAAAGAAATGCAAATATAATTCAATCCTACAACTGAAGTTCAAAATACGTAATCGGGTCAATCGATCCAAAGAGTTAACTTATACAACCATATCGAAAATGACATTATTAAAACACACGTACGCGAGTACTAAAGTGAACCACGAAGACAAAGCACAATACCAATAAACATCAACCACATCCCAGCGCCATTTCATCGTCCCCGTTTGATCGTGGTTGCTTCCCCGCTTCTCGGCTACCTGAACATCAAAACAATGTCCACCCCCGAAGGGGTTAGCAAAACAATGCTAGTACAAGTATCATAATACATAAATCATCAGTGCATCATAAAACATGCAAAACGGACTTCCGTCATCGGAATCCAACGATGTGAATCCGCACGATTCCATCAACACAATACAGGGTAATCCAGTGATCCAGCGCCCTTGGTATAGATCCCCATGATGATCCCATCGGACCAACGCATGGTGGAAAACCCGTCCAGCGATCCAGCGCCCTCAGCATAGATCCCCATGATGATCCCGTCGGACCAACGCATGGTGGACATTCGATCGAGCACCCTCAACATAGATTCTTATGACCCCCTCGGATCATTTATACCATAAACCAATCAATTATGCATACATATATGCATTTCCATATGTTCATCAATACGATCAATTAACAACGAATAACATGAGGAATTAAAGAAATAAATCTCATATTCGACAACATGAACAAAACCATATGCATGATCAAAGTTCCAATATAAATCAAACTCAACATATGATACTTGCCTCGAAAATGGCAAGAATGAAATACTCCAATAAATGACACGCGTCCGTATGCCACCGCCCCTCGATCGTCCCCTATGCAAGGCTCGGACCTAAGAAATAATAAAGAATTCTTCTCAAGTCGTACGAATGTCTAACAATCCGATTTACGGCCGCAAGCTCTAAAAATGAATTCTGCCTGAACTACTTAGCGTGCGCTACGTACTCTACGTAGCGTGCGCTAAGCCTGACAGTTAACGTACGCAAATGACCAAGTCTAGCGTACGCTAGCTGTGTACCGATAGTCCTCTCTGATCAGCCGACTGTCCTGCCTGATGACATAACGTACGTTACGTACCAAACGTAGCGCACGTTATTCATTCCCGATAGCGCATGTTAATAGGCCGATCTTAGCGTGCGCTAACTATGCATGGCAGTTTACTACTGGGCAGAAAACTTGAGCTAAAGGTGATGAAACTCATGAGATCTTCAGTGCTAATACATGCCATCTCCGTGCATATCATGCTCATACGGTTTATGAAATATCTTTATGGATTAAATGACTACGAGACACAAGGATACATATCATCGTTACAACACCATAATTCATCTTGATCTTCAAGAAAATCTCCTAAGTTCAATTCATTCCAAGTCCCAAAACAAATGATTCCTTACGTAAAACATAAGAACTAGGTAATCTCCATATGCTGGTCATAATCGGTTTTGAAGATACATGAATATGCTTAGGAGTCCATATACTAAAAAGGTTCAATGGATTATACGATGAATAAGTGCCGAAACATCAAAAATATCCTTCTAACACATGATGTTCGACTAGTAACGAATTTAACTGACTAGATAATCCAAAATCATGATCAAAACGTCCTTCAGAATATTACTAATATTGGTGAAGAATCACCTACCTCAAAGTCGTGAAGAACACGAAGGAACTAGAAGAAATCCAACACCAAGAGCTTGAACAACAATCTCCAATGATCTACAATCTTCGACTCAAGCTAGGATGCTGATATGAAGGGTTTAGGATGAAGAGAGTAATTCTCTAAGTCCAATGATTCGGATGTGGGAAGTGAAAAGACTGAAAATACGAAAAGGGATGATGTCCTATTTATAGAAAGTGGTTATTAGCGCGCGCTAGTCCATATTCATAGCGTGCGCTAACGGCTTACTGACTTCACTGTACTCAGCATTTAGCGTGCGCTATCCTCACATCAGTAGCGTGCGCTACCGCGTTGACTTGTCTTTTTCCCGAAAGTCGTCCAGGTTCATCCCGACATAATCCGACCGAGATCCGCAGCCGGTCTCACCTACCGCCCTGTCTCAATCATGCTGACTACGTGTAGCGTGCGCTAAGGTTCATACATAGCGTGCGCTACGGCTCCAAATTAGCGTACGCTACATATAGTCGATAGCGTGCGCTACATGCGCAGAATCACCATTTAGATCACATTCATGAAATCATGCGCTCAACAACACCGGATCATGAAATACGGAGAATAATAATCAGATCAAAATGCAACAATTACAATATCACAAGGTTCAATTACATATCAGAAATCTCGGGTATTACAGGCTGTTGGTTGGCCGGAAGGTTTATAGCTTGCGACTTTTGAACGAGGTTCTTCCAAGGAAACTTAAGGTCCTAGAATTCTGGGCGATCTCCCTGTATCCTGGAGATGCAAAACGATTAAGTGCAGCAGTAATGCTGTCTCCTAATGGAGCTTCCAACTCCTTCTCTTGCTCAAGCCTCAATCTCCTAGTAGCTTCCCTCGCTTCTTCCCCCTTTTTGGCGTTATAAAGGTAGGACACCTTTTGATCAAGACGTTCAAGGATATGTATAGCAGTATCCTGTTTTGTCTCGAAATTTGTCATTTTATTCACTAGGGAGGTGAGCACCTGTGACATATCTTGAATTTTCTTGTCATGGGCTCGAAGCTGGGAACCAGATTCAATTAGAGCAGATGCTGTCTTGGCCTCAGACACACGAAGTTTAGATTGTTGTTCCAGCAGGATCTGCTCCTGATGCTGTTGCAATTGGCTAAGTGCCTGTTTGTAGACGGTAGGAAGGATGCGGAAGGCTTCCTCAACTTGAGAAACTTCATGCCTCATTCCAGTCATTTCTTCAACGACTGACTGATGTAACCAATTAATCTCTTTTTCAACATCATGCAGGGCATTCACGACGTCCTGCAAGAAAACAGTTTGGCGGCCAAGAGCATGCAATTGCTCTTTCTTCTCGGCAGTTAGTGGAGAGTCTGGCTTGGCAAAATCTTCAACTCCATTCAACTGTCTCAAGTTCACATTGGGACGTGAATTGAGTTGGACATCCTTAGGTATTATACCGTCGTCAGATTCCAAAACAGTTCAGGGTGCGAGAGCTTCATATGCGGGCTCGGCAACAGGGGTTGATGTATTCTCCTGTTCTGAAATAGTTTCTGAAGACATAGGTACATGAGGGACTGAATCCTCCTATTGTCTCTCAGCGTCCGCCTGCTCCTGTAGAGGGACTAATTCCTCATGCGGGATGGTGCTGGTCTGGTCTTCAGTGGCGACAGGCTCGGGTGCCTATTCCTTGGTTGGTTGTTCCTCCGCGACAGGAGGGACTAAATCCTCGTTGTTGGGAACATTATTTTGGCTAGAGGTCCCTTGATCTGTCTGGGTTTCCTCACGACTCATTCTCAGACCTGCCTGGAGGGCGTCGTCGTCATCGTCTGAGTCATGATCAGATTTGGGACTGTGGGGATCAGAGTCAATAGATTTTGCTTTTCCTTTCTTGCGGGCATCTGCCTTGTCCATCAGGTGGCTGGTGATCAACTCTTGACAGCACATGTTGTCCCATTGGTTCAGGGTCTCAACATCTTGAGAATCCGTCACTTCCAAGACAAACCGTTCTTTACACCAATCGCTCCAGTTGTACAGAGTTTTATACGGAGATAGCCTGCAGGCTTTCCATTGGACAAAGCGTTTATATGCTTGCTCTATTTGCACAGAAAGCAAAGCCTTGTTTATTATGGAGTCTGGGGAGGGGCTGCGTACAGCGCTTTGGGTCCACTGTATGCACGGGTTCCTCGACAGGCATGGGTTCCTATGTTGGAGCTGGATCCCGAACAGGGTTTGGTACCCTGATGGGAGAAGGATCCTGAACGGGTGTGGAATCCCGAATAGGAGATGTGGCTATTGGCTCCAAAGAGGCAGCCGACTCGCCAGAGTCTTTTAAGTTGGCATATGTTTGAGTATTTGTCGTACCCGCCAAAGGCTCGGGATCTACTATCGAGACAGTAGCAGTCATCTCTTCCGTAGGGGTTGCGCCCTGGGGGCTCCATACAGTGGGTTGGACCATTGAAGGAGCATCCTCGGAGATTGCTGTAGCTTTGACTTTTGTGAACCTCCTTAGCTTCCTTTTCGGCTTCTCACCAGCAATGGGAGTTTTGCTGTGAGATCTCTTTCTTTTCTTTGAAGTCTCCTCACTCTGGGACTTCAAAGACACATCCCTCGGATCGGCAGAAAGGAGCAAATTTCGGACAAAAGGTCTATTTGCAATCAGGGGTCCTTTGTTGAAAACAGAGGGTCTAATGCTTCCCATGTATATCCGAGAATTGATCTTCTTTGCATCTTCGGTTTGCGGAACACCGCATTTCGTCAGAATGTAATTCAGAAGCAAACTAAAAGACTTCTTCTGCGAGGCAGGCTTAGAGACTTCTTCTTGCAACCTCTTGAGAATTATTTGACACCAGTTGAACTTTTCACAGGCCATGATTGCAACCATCATCCTGAACCTTAAATTGGTGCACATCTCAAACGCACCTGTTCTATTCTCAATTACGCGGCAACAAAAATCGTGTAAATAAACAAAAGGTGAACAAAAGAGTTTCTTGTGCACATCTCAAACGCATCTGTTCTATTCTCAACCGATGCTGAACCGGTGAACAATCCATAATATAAGGTCAGGAGTTCTTGGGACCCAAAGGTCTCAAGATATTCCATTGTCAGGCCATCAGCAGGAAGCCTGTAGAGATTCTGAAGCAGCTATTGGTCAACACGGATCTCAACTTCGCGAATGACAGCAGTGATGTCAGCAACATTTCCTCCCTGAGCGAGTGAGAAGAAATGGACAGCGGCATCGAGGTAGAATTCCTCAACTATATGAGCATCAAAACGCTCAACGATGTGACTTCCAAGGCGGTAAAGGCCTTGCTGACGAATCCTTGTAATGACGTACTCCATCGATTCGACGTCATCACCTTCGGAATGAACACGTTCAAGCACGACAGATCTAGCATAGATCCGTCCGTCGATGATGTTGTAGGACTTCTTGAGAGATATAGAGGAGGTCTGAGAAGATGCCATTGACGATTTTCGAAGAAAAGTAGAGAAGATTCAAAGAGAAATGCAGTAAAAGCAAAAAGACTTGTAGGCTGTATGCTCAAGGACTCGTTCAATATGCAGAAATCGTAAAGAGTCTGGAGAGGCATTTACAGTCTTTTTTATAGTGGGCGGTGGCGACGGGTTTTCAGATAGTGAACGGTCAGATTTAAGGGATGGGAACCGTTGTTTAAAATAGACAACCACGATGGACTGAGTGTAACCGGTACAACTTATCCATCTAATTTAAAATGAGAGCGGGTCCCACTTCTGACTTATCAAATTACCCTTATTGCCCGAAACAGCGGTGTAAAATTAATAAAAAATTTGAAACATTGCGGCTTTGGAGATACCAATGTCCATATGTCGTGTAAAGCATTTAATGCAAAAGACTTTTTAATTATAACAGGGCACGTGGACACAAAAATTGTTTTAAAATGAAATAACATAATAATTGATTTCCATAGTATGTGTTGTATCCGTGAAAATACAGCGTTACCCCTTAAAAGGTACATACAGGTTTCAATTCCATAAAGCAACTTTCGAATTAATGTTGTATTCATGGGTCATACTGTATTCCCCCTTAGTTATTGCACACGTCAGCTGTAGGATAATTCATATCGATTTGTTCCTACAGTGATGTTCTGATTGTCTAAGTGTACAGATAACTAACGGTGGATACTGTAATCTTAGGTCTTACAGCATTCCCCCTCAATTTCTGGGTAAAAGCATTAAAAACTTACAGGGAGTCAGGTTGTACCAATCCCAATTCATGTTGAAGCATGCAGAATCTTGTTGTGTCGAGAGGTTTGGTAAAGATGTCGGCTAACTAGATATCTGTATGAACTTTTTCCAGCCGAACATCCTTGTTCTCAACATGATTCCTGATGAAGTGATGCTTCATGTTGATATGCTTAGTGCGCGAGTGCAATACAGGATTGTGCATTATTGCAATGGCACTCGTGCTATCGCACATTATCGGCATTTCTTTGGCTTCAATTCCATAGTCTGACAGCTGTTGTTGCATCCAAAGGATCTGCATACAGCAACTACCAGTAGCATAGTATTCTGATTCAGCTGTTGAAAGTGAGTTTGCCAATTGTTTCTTGCTAAAACAAGACACAAGTCTAGGTCCAAGAAAGTGACAAGTTCCGCTTGTACTCTTCCTATCTAGCTTGCAACCTCCGAGATCCGAGTCGTTGTAGCCAACTAAATCGAATCCGCCTTCTTTAAGATACCACAGTCCTACATCGATTATCCCTGTGACGTATTTCAGGATTCGTTTAGCTGTTGCGAAGTGTGATTCTTTAGGTGCTACTTGATATCACGCACATACTCCTACAGCAAACTGGATATTGGGCCTGCTAGCCGTTAGGTACAGGAGTGAGCCAATAAGCTTCCTATAAAGTGATTGATCAACCGGGTTTCCAGCTTCATCAGCACTAATTTGCACGAAAGTGCTCATGGGGGTTGACGATGATTTGGAAGTATTCATTCCAAACTTGTTGATAAGCTCCTTGCTGTATTTTTCCTGGTTGATGAAAATCCCTGTAGGCAACTGCTTTACCTGCAATTCTAGGAAATAACTAAGTTCTCTCATCATACTCATTTCAAATTTACTTTGCATGAGACGAGAGAACCTTTGACACAAAGAAAGGTTAGTTGAACCAAATATTATTTCATCTACATATATTTGAACCATCAGGAGGTCATCACCTTCCTGTATTTTAAATAAGGTCTTGCCCACAACACCTTTCTCGAATCCATTATCGGTTAGATACTGGGACAGAGTCTCATACCATGCTCTAGGGGCTTGCTTAAGTCCATACAGTGCTTTCCTTAGCCTGTATACGAGGTCTCCGCCTTCTGGATTGACAAACCCTGGTGGTTGTTCAACATATACTTCTTCGGCAAGGTCTCCATTCAGGAATGAACTCTTGACATCCATTTGATATACAATGAAGCTCTTATGGGCGACAAAGGCTAAAAATATCCTAATGACTTCTAGTGTGGCTACAAGGGCAAATGTCTCATCGTAGTCTATGCCTTCTTTCTGTCTATATCCTTGGGCGACTAGTCAAGATTTGTTTCTGATAATGAGTCCATTTCTATCCTTTTTTCTAAATACATATTTGGTTCCAATTACGGATTGATGCGTAGGTCTGGGTACAAGATACCATACATTGTTTCTTTCGAAACCGTTAAGCTCCTCTTCCATAGATGTAATCCAATATGAGTTATTGAGATCTTCTTTGGTAGAAATAGGTTCGGATTGGGCCAAGTATACAGCAATAGTGCACATGTTGAGTCTTCTAAGCTCGGATTGAGATTTCCATTCAGGAAATGGAGATATATCAGACTAGGGTTCTTCTTGCACACATAGTACATTTCCTTATGTACTCTGTATTCTCCTACGGGTAGATACTCCAGCATCAATATTTCCTATGATCAACTCAAGTGGGTGATCTCTCAACTACCTTCTGTCGGGTTCTAATTTGGGGTCCCGTACTGTATCTTGAGTTGTTGTAGTTTCGGCTTCAACTTATACAGCATCGGCTTCATCTACTTCAGTTCTTATAGCTGCGGGATTTATTTCTAAGTCAACGACAGGTTCTATAGGAGTTGGTGGATCAATGATGGAAAGTTGTTGGATGTTCTGAGTAAGATCTTCTACTCCTGTAGAATCATGGTGAGGTTCATCGAACACTACATGAACTGATTCCTCAATTGTCAGCTTCCTTTTATTAAAGATCCTGAAAGCTTTGCTAACCGAGGAATATCCTACAAATATCCCTTCATCGATTTTTCATCGAAGGTTCTAAGTTGATCCTTCCCGTTGTTCAAAACGTAACACCTGCATCCAAATATGTGAAAATACGAAACTAACAGAGTTTTGTTGTTCCATACCTCGTATGCTGTTTTGTTTTGATGCTTGTTGACGATACAACGGTTTTGTGTATATCACGCTGTATTGGTAGCTTCGCCCCATAAACGCTGTGGCAATTTGCTAGCGGCGATCATTGTCCTTGTTGCTTCTTTCAGCGTCCTGTTCTTTCGCTCAGCAACACCATTTTGTTGAGGTGTACTGGCAGCTGAGTATTCATGTTGTATTCCATTTTCTGAACAGTATTGCTCTATAAAGCGGTTAGTGAATTCTGTACCTCTGTCGGAACGAATGGACACGATACTCAACCCTTTCTCATTCTGAAGCTTTCTCAAGTGCTCGGGCAGTTTTGATGTTGTTTCCTTCTTCTTGCTTAGGAAGATTGTCCAAGCATACCTGGAATAATCATCAACAATAACAAGACAGTATTTCTTACCTCCAAAACTTACCGGGTCTACAGTACTATAGAGATCTATATGTAGCATTTCCAAAGTTCTGTGAGTGGAAATGTAGGATTTGCTCTTCAGTGTGGTCTTGATTTGCTTGCCTTTCTGACAAGTTCCACACTGCCTTTTTGGAATGAAACATTTAGCAATCCTCTAACCATTCCCTGTCTGGAAAGCTTGTTGATAGTTTTGAAGTTGACGTGAGCCATCCTTTTGTGCCATAGCTAGCTTAAATCTGCAGTGCCTTTGGCAACAAAACTAGGAATTGTAGAGCTCGTAGGCATCCAGTCAGCAATATACATATTACCTGATCTGCTTCTAGTGAGCACAACTTCTTTGGTCAGGATGTTCTTAACTCTACAGTGATCTATATAGAACTTCACCGAGAACTGTTTGTCACAGAACTGGCTATTACTAAGTAGATTGTACTGTAAGCCTTCAACATAAGCTACATCGGTGACTTTGAATTTTCCTACAAGTAGGGTTCCCTTCCCTCTTGTTCTTCCTTTAGATTTATCACCGAAGCGCACTTTTGGACCGCGACCTTCTACGTAATCTGACAGCTTTCTTTTATCTCCTGTCATGTACCGAGAACATCCGTTGTCGAAGTACCTGATGTCCTTCTCTAAGATGTCCTGTATGCAAATAAATTAGGTAGATTTAGGTTCCCTTTGTTTGTTGGGTCAGTGGATCTTAGTGCCTTTAGGTACCCAGGTTTTTCTGACAGCAATAGGTTTACTGTAGGATGGTTTAGGTCCGTAGTTGCGATGTCTACGTGGGGCATGTACGTAGTAGCTATAACTATGATAATTATTATGCATGTAAAATTGAGGGTTATTATTATTAATCCAGTACGAATGCCGTCTTGGAGGTGGAGCCATTTTCTTCGGACTTACAGCTTGCATTCTGGGTCTCCATTTAGATTCCCAAAGCTGTTGTTGATACTGAGCTGATACTTGCTTTCGCAAGGGATAACGCGGCTCCTGTATCCAATACCTAGGCATGCTGTACTGAAAGTACTGCCATGCGGTCCTTTGATATTTAGATACATCCTTCTTTCTGAACGGTTGTTGGAGTTGTTGATATGCTCGAGGAGCATGCTGTTGAGTATGCCTTACAGGTCTGAATTGCTTCCGTTGTCTGGAATATGACTGTGGTGGCGGAATGGCAACTTTTGCTGTTCGCGGTGCAACGGGTTCCTTCACAGGACTCGAAATTTCCTCCGATACAGGAATGGGTTCCACACCCCTGACGAACACAGTACTAGTTTTCCCTTTATTGGAAAATGAGTTGTATCCTAAGCCACTTTTATCATGAGCGTGTTGCCCAGTGCTTAGAATTTCTTCCGTTCTTTTATAGGATTTCACGAAAGATTTCAGAATGGTCTCAAGTTCTCCTTCTCGTTTTTCGAGAGTTTTTACTTTGTCTTGAAGCAGAACAAAATCATTTGTCTTGCTTTCACTATGAGATTTAGTCTCACTTAGTGATTGCTCTCCATGAGTTTTTCATAATCAACTTTGCTGTTTTCACAATCAACAGACATATTTTCATAGTTTACTTTCAGCAAGTTGTTTTCTTCTTTCAGTTCTAAGTTAGAAAGTTGCATATTTTCATTTTTCAAAGTCTCATGGGCCTTTTAAATGTTCCTAAACTCATTCATCATGTTTTCAAAAGTATGATATGCATTGGTAGGAATAGCTGAGGTTGAGCTTACCTCATCATCGCTACCTTCATCTTCCGGAATGTCTTTGGCAATAAAGCACATATAGGCTTTATCTTCGAAATCATCATCAGATGAATCACTGTCAGTGACTACTTGAAGACATTCTTAGGATTTTTATGGTGCGGGGGAGGCTTCTGATTCACCAATCAGGGCCTTGAGCTTGTTTTTCCAAGCATATCTTCTTTCATCCTTTTCTTGTTGCTCAGCTTCCGGCAACCTTTGAACTTTGGGATGAGGACATTTGTTTGCATAATGTCCTGGTTTCCTACAATTATAACACAGGTTAGCATCACCAGAGGAAGTTTCGGTACTTACCTTGTGAACAGGCTTGGGCCTTTATGGAGTCTTTACCGACTGCTTGATAAACTTCTTGAACTTATGCATGAGTAGCGCCATTTCGTCTTGTGACAGGATGTCGTCGTCGCTGTCAGCATTCTTGTGAATGGGCTCTGATGATCTCGGCATGTTGTGTCTTCGGTTGGATACAGCGGCTAATGCTGTAGTCCTGGCGGGAGATTCTTCAGCTTTCTCTCTCCTATCTATATCGTACTCAAATGATTTGAGGTCAGATAAGAGATCTAAAGTAGATATTTCACTAAGATTACACGACACACGCATAGCTGTGGCCTTAATGTCCCATCGGGCAGGGAGAGATCTGAAAATTTTTAGGTTCTTCTCCCTTTGGGTATAAATCTTGCCTAATGCTTCAAGTTCACCAACAATGCCAGTGAATCTGAGGTCAAGTTCCTCAAGTGTTTCAGTTGGTTTCATTTCAAAAGTTTCAAATTGCTGAGTTAATTTTGAAATTTTGTTTTCTTTTGAGAGCTCAGTTCCCTCACAAATTAACTTGAGTTTATCCCAGATATACTTGGCTGATTTACAGCTCTTTACCTTAGAGAACGTGCCTTTGTCAAGAGTGACAAATAGCGCGTTCTTCGCAACATTGTCGAGGTTGGCGCGCTTTCGATCATCAGAAATCCATTTTTCGCGATCTTTCTCGAGCATCTCTGCATGATCTTGGCCTTCAATCCTTGGGGCCGGATTTACCTTCATGATCTTTATGGGGCCATCCTGTATGACAAAAATAATCTCTTCGTGCATTGCCGCGGTTGAGCACTTGGACATTTCTTCTCTCAGAATATGCAGTATGTTTGAAGAAATATGTTTGCTCAGAATATTCGTGTAAGCGTTTATTGGTTAGATGAGAGTTCGTGTGTCTTACTGATCTTCAAACTCTTGGGGATATATATAGCCTTTAAATAGATCCGTTGAGATTGATTCATTGAGCAAAAGTCCGTGACAACTGGATGGTTGACTTGTATAAACCAAGATCCGGATTTTGCGTGGTTTGAAGATCTCTGTCAGCTTCAGTATTTAAATACTTTATCCTTTCAGTATTTAAATACTTCTTTATCAAATGGGACTTGACTTTAGCGAATACCAAAGATTCCTTTTTCAAACGGTCTTCAGTCCTGTTTCGATAGGTATTGAAGGTCTCAATACTTCACAGTTTGAATGTTGTATCCATTTGTTCTGTAGGCTATGAAGGAGAGGTCGCTGTATGGAATGCTTGCTGTATGAAGGGACAGATTCCATACTTGGTGCTTTATATTCTTGTTGCTGTATGTTGGCATAAAGATAAGTCTTCGATACAGGATCAGCAACTTCGATATGACTTACGATACAATACCTTGTTGTATGCTGGATTGGCACATTGTCAAAACACTCTATCAAGGTCTTTCGATACAGGGATTGTTATCCCAACACATATGTCCCTAGTCCAATCATGTAGAGTGGAGACTCAAGTGATTAATATGCTAGTATAAGTTTTATTGATAATCATCGGAAGATTATGCGTACGGTATGGATCAAACTTATGGGTATTGGTTGAAGAATGCAATATTGGATAGACCCGAATTGAGATCACTACATGGAAATGCCATAAATGAATCTCAGTATAACAGTATGTCAATAAATCCTTGAACCTGATATTATCATAGAGTCCAACATGATAACTGTTATGCCTTGACATAATCTAACGTTATCTGAATCATGGTGATCATGTAGGTTAATTGATCGGGATTAGTGGAGTCATGTATAGGGCAATGAATAATCAAGATGGGGATTTGTCCCTCTCTTAAGGGAGAGAGATATATGTGGGGCCTCGGTAAGTAGGACTGAAGGAAATGCATGGACATGCTCAAATGAAGAGTCATTTGATTCAATCTGTCTACTTAGGATCGAGAAAGCATTCGAACATAATAAGTATGACAGTTTCCATGACTTAGTTCAAATATGATATCGCATGACAAAGGGATTTGACATGTAAGTGGTTTAATGGACTATAAATTTATATTTTTTGGGTAGTCATAATGTCTTGCTAGAGACCAATTATGATTTATCATTAAATAGGGTATTAAATAATTTCCAACATAATATAAGCCTTTTGGGTCACACATACGACAATTAAAGACAAGCAATAATAATTAATAGATATAATATAGGATATTATGTTTATGATAGAAATTAAATAATGAGTAATATATAATATAAGATATTATATATTATATTATTTAATTATACCAACTGGAAAAGATAAATATAATATTGGATAATATATTTATTAGAGGAGTAAATTATAAGTAATATATACAATATAAGATATTATATATATTGTATTATTTAATAAGTTAAGGGATGACTAAGCAAATACTAGAGTTTTAACACTAGGGTTTACTTAGTATATACAATGTAATATCCACACTTTCTATTTTAGTAATTTCGAGTTTTAGTGTATTTTCGTTTCGGATGATTCGCTTGTAATCGTTTTAGTATTCTGAAACTATTTTTTTCTGCACTCATGGCCATCCGAACGAGTTTCAAAGTTGTTTTACGTGATTTTTACACATTGAGTAACTTTTCCGCATTTAGGCTCGATTCTCGTAAGTTTCGTTCTAAACTGAGGTTTCGTTACTCCTGCGAGTTCCTTTAATATTTTTGGATACGTTACAACTTCCTGAGATTGTTATTGGGCCTTGAATCATGATTCTCGAGGGTCTGGGCCATTTCATAATTTTTCATAGTTTTGGGTACCATTATGGGAATTGTTGTCCGTTCCAAAGGATGGCTGGAATCACGTGTTCTGATAGGAGAGTGAGTTTGCATGTTGTTGATTTTTATTAATGCTTCATTATTCGTTGGTAACTATCGAGTTTTATGCCTTCTGAGACGTGTACATTCTTACCGGGATTCACCATTGTGTTTCTGTTTCAGAACAGTTAGCGCACGCTAACAGGATTTTTACCGCGCGCTAAGGTGGTATTTCGAGCGCACGCTAAGCCCAGGTGTGACGTGCACTAATCAGGCAGGACAGTAAGTACTGACTTCTAGAATGAGTTGTTTAGCGTACGTTATATACTCCATTACGTACGCTAGTGAGTCGATTAACATACGTTATCATTTTGTTGTGTACGCTAATGCGTATGGGCAGAATATTCTGGAATTGGACAGAAGGTTCAACGATTCTGAACTGAACCAAGTAGCGTAGGCTAACACAGAAGTTAACATACGCTAACACGAATGTTAGCGCATGCCAAGTCTACATTACCGTACGCTAACGGGGAGGAGAGAAGCCTCTGGACTGCGCATTGCCCAGGACAGCATACGCTAAACATGTCCATAGCGTACGCTAATCCTTGCCAGTATATATAGGACAGCAGCAGCTAAATTTGTCATTTTCCTATCATCTTCTGCTTCCTTGGCGATTTCCGGCGATTATAGACTAAGTTGTGTGGATTCCGACCAAACATCATCACCCATTCATAATTTGGAGTCTCTAGTATGGATTTAACAACATCCAATCACCTTTCATCGTCCAGATCAAGGTATTCTTCGTAGAACCCTAGTTTTTGGGTTTTTGGGGGTTTTAGGATAATTTCATAATTCTTAATCGAATTAGCCTAGATTATTGTTAGATCATGATAATATGCTCGTAATCCTTGGTTTTCCCTATCGTTTTGAGGACTGAAATTCCGTGATTCCATCATTTGTCGATTATGATCAATTGCGCCCTTGTACTGTCCGACAAATCGTTCCGAATGGTAGAATCTAGGATGATTTTTCATATTCAGTAGTAATGTAGTTGATTGAATACCATTGTGTGATAACATCAAAATGTTGGAGTGAGTTTGGATCGAAGCCCTATCCATTCACCGTCTCTTCATGTCATATTAACCAAGTACATATGTTACATTATGTTATATAGAATGTAATTTTGGCATAGATGATAATTCGTGATAAATATGTGGGTGTGTTGTTGCTGTTTTTCCACCTGGGGATGGTTCGACGGAACCTCTGGGGCCGATACTAAGGGGTACAGCCGTGGAAGTGGTTTCTCACCTAGGGATGGTCCAACGGGGCCTCTGGGGGTTGATACTAAGGGGTACGACCATGGGTTACCAAGTGTGGTTTTTGTGATGTTATGATTTTCTTGATGATCATGTCTTGATAAAAATGTGGTATTGCGGAATATTGTTTTCTTAAATGTTTTCAAATGTGATAATCATGTTGGATTGTATTCGTATATAATACTGTGTAAATGTGTACTTGCACTAGCTATTCGAATGCTAATCACTTACAGGGGGAATGCGTTTCATGCATTTCAGGTATCGGGCGGACTGAGGAGCCGACATGGGAAGCACATGTAAAGAATGGTCAAGCATGATGATGAGGCTCGAGTCTGTGTCGTTTATTTTGTTATGTCTATGTTGATTGTTAGAGTCAGTCAAGCAAACGTAATTGTGTTTTTAATATATTGTTTAAGGCCCCTGCGTGGGCAATAGATTCACTTTACATTATATTTTCCTTCATTTAAACCAAATGTTTTTGCCGAGGCCACGACCTTATTTATAATATGAATGTTGTCGTCATGAGTTTATAACAAATTGTGTGAATGTCGTAGCCATGTAGACCTTGGTGAAGGTTCTACGGCATGTAATAACCCATATGAGAATTGGGGTGTTACATTTATGGTATTAGAGCCTTAGGTTGTGAATACCTAGGCTTTCGGTTAATTTAGGTCTGTCAGTTATGTCGTATGAGTCAGTTGTTGGGCCTAATATCATCATACTATCATCTCTTCGTGCGTCCTGTGGCTGTAAGTCTCCTTAAACTATTACGCTTCTATATTACCTTCATATGTGAATTTAGAATTGTGAGTTGGGGTACCGACGTTGTGAATTGTGAATTTTGATGATTTTATTTCTTTTCATTTCTTATTCTTCAGTATGTTGAGAGGTCGTGGTAGACCAGCTCGGGGACATGGCTGAGGCCGTGGTCGTGTTGCTGATGATGAGGGAGTTCGGTTTTCCTAGTCATCCACGAATTCGGCTTCTCACTCAGTGCCAAATACCTTGCCCTTGAGTTATGACGGACAAGAGGACTTATCGGTCAGTCAGGGCCAACCATCGGGTAATAACGTTGATGCCGGATCTACTGCCATATTTCAGCACTTGGTAGCTCAACTAACTCAAATAGGTCAAGGTGCGCGATAGAATCCACCCACGACTGTGGAAGACGAAGCCAGCAAATGGCTTCAGAAAGTGACAAAGATGCACCCCCCATGTTTTGCTAGTTCTACTGACTCCCTAGGTTGGGAGAATTGGATTTTTCAGTTGGGAAAGATCTTCGATGCTGTAGTTTGTCCTGACGACAGGAGAGTACCTATTGCCCAATACCTCTTGGATAAGGAAGCTGCGGAGTGGTGGGAGGTAGTGGCGCCCAGAGATCGTGTAGCCACATGGGAGGAGTTTAAGACTGCTATGGAGGCAGAGTACTGTCCACCGCTGGTTAGGGAGTGTAGGATAGTGGAGTTCCTACACCTCAGGATGTACCAATATCCCAGGCCATTATCACTTATAACCAGTAGTTAGGGTACGTAAAAGATCAAGTGAGTATCGAGGCCGATAAGATTCACTACTTCAATATGAGCATGAAGCCACATATCAGAGAGCATGGCATCACTCATGTGTGCCACATTGAAAGAATACCAGTACCGGCAGTCTCAGAGTCAGAGTCTAGATCCGAGGCTAAGAAACAAAAGACTTTTGGTAACTTCTCAGTCGGAAAGGGGAATTGCTTTCCTAAGTCGTTGTCTGCTCCCGCATCGGGGAAGAGATCATTTCATCAGGCTGAAGGCTCCCAAAGTAACCGTATGGTTCTGTCCTCTATCCCTGGTAACAAAGTGTGTTTTAACTGTAGTCAGAGTGAGTATTTGGTGAAGGATTGTTCATTTCGACCGGTTACATGTTTCTCATGCGAATAGACTGGTCATCGTGCGGCTCACTGCGAGACAGTTGCCAGAACAGTCAGAGCTCCGATGGTAACTGCAACGCAGGGAGAACCTAGTGTCGGTCAGACAGATCCAGTTTCACAGGGTCCTTAGAGTTCAGATCGAGGTGGAGGTCGGGGTCAGTCGGACCGCCGTGCAGTATAGAGTTTGGAATCTGTATACCCCCGTTTATATCAGATGAGACGCACATAGGAGACAGATACTCTGATGGCATCAGGTACGACTCAGATCCTTTCTCATCCAGTTTCGGTGCTTTTTGATTCGGGTGCTACTCACTCTTTTATTGCATGGGATTACGTATGTCGTATTGGTATTGACTGTTTATTTGAGTGCAAACCATTTGTAGTGGGTATACCTAATGGGGATCGTATGGTTGGGAACCGGGAAGTTAGAGACTGTCCAGTGAGGATCAAGAACCGAGATTGGCCCTCCATCCTTATTGTAGTAGACTTAAAGGGTGAGGATTTGATCCTCGGGGATAATTGGCTGGATCGTCATGGTGCTATCATGGACGATCGGACTTGTACGATCTCGATAGTGGCCGAGGATGGCACGGAACATATAGTTGTGGGCTATAAGTCGGGTAGATCGGGGAGTGTGATCAATGCCTTGAAGGCAATAAAACTCCTAAACCAGGGTTGCGTAGGTTATTAGTGCTACGCTTTGAAAGCAGAAGATGGCGGAGTTGAGATGTCATCGATTCCAGTCGTTAGTGAATATCCCGATGTATATACGGATGATTTACCAGGATTACCACTGCAACAGGAAGTTGAGTTTCCTATTGATCTAGAGCCGAATGCAGCTCCTGTTTCTTGGGCTCCGTATCATATAGCACCATCAAAGATGTTAGAGTTGAAGAAACAGTTGGGAGAATTGCTAGATAAAGGGCATATTCGACCAAGTACATCACCTTGGGGTGTGCCTGTGCTTTTCGTTAAAAAGAAGGATGGATCTCTTTGTTTATGCATCGACTATCGAGAAATTAAAAAAGCTAACCATCAAAAATAAATACCCTTTGCCCCAGATTAATGACTTATTTGATCAACTTCAGGGAGCGACAGTCTTTTCAAAGATTAATTTATGATCGGGTTACTATCAGTTGAGGATTCGGGATAGCGACATACCGAAAGCTGCCTTTTGAACGAGATATGGCCATTAGGAGTTTGTGGTTATGCCTTTTGGGCTAACCAATTCCCCAGCAATGTTCATACAACTGATGAACAAAGTCTTTATTGAATATCTGGACAAGTTCGTAGTCATTTTTATTGATTACATTCTCATCTATTCCCGGAGTCAGGAGGTGCACGCTGCACATCTTCATAGGGTGCTAGAAATTTTGAGAGCTGAGCAGTTGTATGCGAAGTTTTCCAAATGTGAGTTTTGGCTCAAGGGAGTAACATTCCTCGGGCATGTGATTTTAGCAGAAGGGTTCGGGTTGACCGACAGACGAGTGAGGCGGTACTGGCATGGGAACCACCTAAAAATGTGAAAGAAGTGAGGAGTTTCCTAGGGCTTGTGGGTTATTACCATATCTTTGTTCAAGGGTTTTCCAAGATTGCTCGACCACTCACGCAGTTACTTCAGAAAACTCAGAAGTTCGAATGGAACGCATATAGACAGAGTAGCTTTGATGAGTTGAAGATACGTTTGACTACCGCACCAGTTCTAGCCTTGCCACTTGGGAACGATGACTTTGCGGTTTATAGTGACGCTTCAGGCCTCGAACTTGGATGTGTTTTGATGCAGAGAGATAGGGTTATTGCTTATGTGTCTCGACAGTTGAAACCCTATGAAGCAAATTACCCTACACATGATTTAGAATTAGCTGCGGTCATTTTCGCTTTGAAAATTTTGAGGCATTATCTCTACGGGTCGTCGTATAAGATTTACACGGACCACAAGAGTCTGAAGTATATATTCAGCCAGAAGGAATTGAACATGAGGCGACGTAGGTGGCTAGAATTAATTAAGGATTGCGATCTTGAGATTCTTTATCATCCGGGCAAGGCCAATGTAGTAGCGGATGCATTAAGTCATAAGCCGATGGCTCTTCAGATGTTAGAAGTACTTACACCTCAAAGCAATATCCAACGGGATTTGATTTTTCAGAATATCGAAGTTTGACTTCAGAGAGTTCAGGGTCAGTTGTGTGCGTTAGAAATCACTTCATCTTTGATTGATGATATCAAGGCGAGGCAGTATGATGACCCGTTTTTAGTTCTGCTGAGAGAGGATGTGAACAAAGGGAAAGCCCCTCGGTTTATGGTTCAGGATGACAGAATATTGAGATTTTGAGGTAGATTTGGGTACTTTGTAATGTTGAGTTGAGACAGAAGATTCTGAGGAAAGCTCATAATATAACTTATTTCGTACATCCTGGTACAAGTAAGATGTACAAGGATGTAAGGAGTAATTTCTGGTGGAGAAACTTGAAGACGGGAGTTAGCGAGTTTGTGTCGAAGTGTTTGACCTATCAGCAGGTTAAGATTGAGCATCAGCGACCTGCGGGGTTATTGTGATCACTTCCTGTTCCAGAGTGGAAGTGGGAGGATATCTCTATGAATTTCATTACCAGTATGCCTAGAACTCGGACCGGAATGAACATGATTTGGGTCATTGTCGATTGATTAATCAAATCTGCTCATTTTCTGGGTATTAAGGATACATGGGGACCGGAGAGACTAGCTCTGATGTTCATTGCAGAAATCGTGAGGTTGAATGGGACTCCTAAGAGTATTATTTCTAATCGAGATGGTCGTTTTGTATCATATTTTTGGTAGGTTGTTCATCGAGCTTTGGGGACCGAGTTGAGACTCAGTACATCCTACCATCCCCAGACAGACGGACAGTCAGAGCGGATGATACAGACGCTAGAGTATATGTTGAGAGCCTGTGCTTTAGACTGGAAAAATGATTGGGAGTCGCATTTGCCATTGATCGAGTTTACGTACAAGAATAGTTGGCACGCCTCAATCAAAATGGCACCATTTGAGGCTTTGTATGGAAGGAGGTGTAGATCGCCACTATGTTGGGATGATGCATCTGAATTGATTGGTACTGAGCTGGATTTACTTGTTGAGATGAGAGAGAAGATTGCTTTGATCCGTAATAGGCTGTTGACGGTTCAGAGTCGACAGAGTCCTATGCCAACACCCGTCGCAGGCTGTTAAAGTTTGAGGTTAGAGACCTTGTATTACTGAAGGTGTCGCCAACTCGGGGAGTTTATCGCTTCGGTCAGAAGGGTAAACTTAGTCTGAGGTATATTGGGACCTTTGAGATTTTAGAGGGAGTTAGAGATCTTACATATCGGTTGGGTTTGCCGCCGTCCTTGAGTCACGTTCATAACGTGTTTCATGTCTCCCAGCTAAGAAAGTACGTACCGGATCCTAGTCACGTTATCGATTTTGGAGAGATTGAACTGGGACCGACATAACATTTGAGGAGAGACCAATTCAGATTTTAGAGCGTTGGGTAAAGCAACTTAGGCATAAAAACATTCCTTTGGTTAAAGTGCAATGGTCAAGACACGGATCAGAGGAGGCGACATGGGAGACGGAGGATAAAATAAAGGCGAGGTATCCCGATTTATTCACCTTGTAAGTTTCGGGGCGAAACTTCTTTTTAGAGGGAGAGAATGTAATATCCTCACTTTCTATTTTTAGTAATTTCTATTTTTAGGGTACTTTATTTCAAACGACTTGCTTGTAATCGTTTTAGTATTCTGAATCTATTTGGTTCTACACACATGGCCATCCAAACGAGTTTCAGAGTTGTTTTACGTGATTTTTACATATTAACTTTTTCACGTTTAGGCTCGATTCTCGTAAATCTTGTTCTAAATTGAGGTTTCATTACTCCTAATACTTTTGGATACATTAGGACTTCCTGAGATTGTTATTGCGCCTCGAATCATGATTGTCGAGGGTCTGGGACGTTTCGTAATTTTTCATAGTTTTGGGTACCATTATGGGAATTGTTGTCCGTTCCAACGGATGGTTGAAATCATGTGTTCTGATGTTAGAGTGAGTTTGCATGTTGTTGATTCTAATTAATGCCTCATTTTGGTAACTATCGAGTTTTATGCCTTCCGAGACGTGTACATTCTGATCGGGATTCACCACTGTGTTTCTGTTTCAGAACAGTTAGTGCATGCTAACGGGGTTTTTAGCGCGCGCTAAGGTGGTATTTCTAGCGCACACTAAGCCCAGGTGTGACGTGTGCTAATCAGACAGGACAGTAATTTCTTGCTTCTGGAATGAGTTGTTTAGCGTATGTTACAGACTCCATTATGTACGCTAGTGAGTCGATTAACGTACGTTATCATTTTGTTGCATATAATAATGCGTATGGGCAGAATGTTCTGGAATTGGATAGAAGGTTCAGCGATTCTGAACTGAACCAGGTAGCATGCCCTAACACAGAAGTTAACGTACGCTAACACGAATGTTAGCGCACGCTAAGTCTACATTAACATACGCTAACGGGAGGACATAAGTCTCTGGACTGCGCATTGCCCAGGATAGCGTACGCTAAACATGTCCATAGTGTACGCTAATTGTTGTCAGTATATATAGGACAGCAGCAACTAAATTCATCATTTTCCTATCTTCTTCTCCTTCCTTGGCGATTTCCGGAGATTGTATACTGAGTTGTGTAGATTATGACTAGACATCATCACCCATTCATAATTTGGAGTCTCTAGTACGGATTTAACAGCATCCAATCACCTTTCATCATCCAGATCAAGGTATTCTACGTAGAACCCTAGTTTTTGGGATTTGGGGGGTTTTAGGATGATTTCATAATTATGAATCGAATTAGCCTAGATTATTTTTAGATCATGATAATATGATCGTAATCTTTGGTTTTCCCTATCGTTATGGGGACTGATATTCCGTGATTCCTTCATTTGTCAATTATGATCGATTGCGCCTTCGTAATGTTCAACAAATCGTTCCTAAGGATAGAATTTAGGATGATTCTTTATATTCAGCAGTGTTGTAGTTGATTGAATACCATTGTGTGTTAGGATTGAAAAGTTGGAATGAGTTTGGATCGAAGCCCTCTCCGTTCACCGTTTCTTCACGTCATATTAACAAAGGCAAGTATATGCGTTACATTATGTTATGTAGAATGTAATTTCGGTATAGATGATAATTCGTGATAAATGTGTGGGTGTGTTGTTGTTCTTCCACCCGGGGACAGTTCGACGGAACCTCTGGGGGCCGATACTAACGGGTACGGACGTGGAAGTGGTTTCCCACCTGGGGGCAGTCCGACGGGGCCTCTGGGGTCCATACTAAGGGGTACGGCCACGGGTTACCAAGTGTGGTTTTTTTGATAGTGAATTGTGATGTTATGATTTTGTTTATGATCATGTCTTGATAAGAATTTAGTATTTGCTAGCGTGCGTTAGCCTTTCTTAATAGCGTCCGTTATGGCACATTACGTACGTTATACATATCATGTAGCGTACGTTATCGGGTTCCACTTTCAGTCCAGTAGCTTCGTTTCTTCTGTTGCGTACGTTATAGCTTCATGTTACGTACGTTAACTGTCTTACATAGCGTACGCTAACCATGCATCGTAGCATGGGTTAACTCATATATCCGTTGCCATCATTTGTCAAAGTATCTGTTTGATTCTCTGACTTTGACCAGATTCTTTCCAACGTTCATCTATTTGAATTCATATTCAAACTCCTTTACGTACATTAACACTGTTGTGTTACGTACGTTAAATGTCTTCGATAGCGTGCATTAATCATCAGCTGTAGCGTGCGCTATCCTCATCAGGTAGGTTGTCTGATCTGCAGGTAAGTCCTTATTACGTACATTATTATGTATATGTTATGTACGTTATTTCCTTTCGATTGCGTACGCTATTCTTGCGAGATAGCGTGCATTATCCATGCAGTTTGGTCAACTTTTTGCGTCTTCGAATCCTTCATTGTTTTGCTTCGCCTCTTTGTTGTTTTGCTTTGTTTAGCAACTTAATCAGCAAAACTCTATTAATGAATATTTGGAATAAATATTCCAACAATCTCCCCCTTTTTGATGATTACAAAACAACCCTTGAATTGGATAAAATCTGCAAAAATAAAAATATATATATATTTGTACGAATCAAAGTTTTCGGCTTTGATCATTTCGTTAGTTTCACCCATCTTTTATTTTCGACTTCTTCATTTCTCATTTTTCAACTCCTTCCTTTCTCCCCCTTTTTGTATACTTTATTTTTCTCCTTTTCGACTTCTTCGATTTTTATTATCCTCTCCTCCTTTTTACTTTTTATTTTTCTCGTCATTTATTCTATGATGCTTTTTATCCGATTCTACTCCTTTCTCCCCCTTTTTGTATTCAAGCAAAAAGTGTAAATCAAAATATACCAATTGAATAGAGGATACCAATTAATGATGATATGACAAAATATGCATAAAAAATGTAATTCCCCCTTTTTAAAATACATAATACTCCCCATGAGTAAACTATCAATTGTTAAAAATTAATTTTTGGGGATCCAACCTATAGTTGGTTTTTGTTTATAGACAGAGGCAATATTCGGAATAAAAGTTCCTTTTGGAATCCAAATCTTTTTAACTTTTATCGTCCGTCTTGGGCTTTTACAGTTTGAAATGCAGTGCCCAATTTTCAAACATTTTTCACATTGGGGTATATTAAAATTTACGGATTTGTTTTTATAATGTTGTTTGAATCCCAACCCCTGTTTATTCAAAGTATATTTCTTAACCGAGAGCATTTGTTCACATTTTTCGTTTCCACACGAAAATTTCTTCGTTAAGTTTTTCAGCTCGGTTTGAATTTTCAAGAGATCATTCTTTAAAATACTTTCATTTTCAAGACAATGAGAATGATCGGTTTCGATAAACTTTCCCTTTTCAAGAATTTTGGAAATCTCGGTTTCCAATAATTTATTTTTCGATTGTACGGATTTAATCTCGGATAAAGCATTTTGATAATCCGTATGCAATAACTCAAATGTTTCAAAAAGTTCGTCGTATGAGTTACTTACTTGACTTTCGACGTTGCTATCGTCGAATGAACTTTTGGCCATAAGAGCGAGATTATTTTGATTGATAAAATCATCAACTTCGTCTTCATCGCTCCATGTTGCAATTAGAACCTCCTTCTTGGGTCTTGCTCGGCAATTTTTCGCAAAATGGCCTGGTTTACCACATAATCGACAATTGTTTTCGAATTTCTTAGATTCGCCCTTTTGGATGTCCTGCTTTCTCCGGTTTATTAAGTGTTGGAACTTATTAATATTTTTGGCATAACATGTTGATTCTTCGTCGCTTTCGTCAACTGGAATTTCTTCCTTTTTAGACATCTTAGCCTTCATGGCTATCGTTCTTTCCTTCGGCTTCGGTTTGGCATTACGAGATTTTAGGACAATCTCGTAGTTTATAAGTGAACCAACAAGAGCACTAAAATCAAGATTGTTTAAATCTTTAGATTCCATTATAGCCGTCACCGTACCGTCCCATTCTCTAGGTAGTGATCGGAGGATCTTCTTTACTTTCTCACTACTCGAAAGTGGTTTTCGAAAACACGCCAATCCATTTGTGATGACCAAAAATCGGTCGAGCATGATCGTGATGGATTCATCGTCATTCATTTGAAATAGCTCGTACTTGTGAAGGAGCATGTTTATTTTCGTCTCCTTGACTTGAGACGTTCCTTCGTGTGTGACTTCAAGCATTTTCCATATTTATTTTGCACTATCACACGAAGATATCCAGTTGTGTTCTTCCGGATTTAAGGCACAATATAGAAATTGAGTTGCCTTACAATTGTAATGATCATTTTTCCAATCCGCGTCATCATATTCTTTGAAAGATTTAAGCGTACCATCGGATTTGATTGGAATTTTCGGACCAAGAGATATAACTTTCCAAATCTCGATGTCATAAGCTCGGATGAATATAGACATCTTTTTCTTCCACATCATGAAATTTGATCCGTTAAAGAATGGTCGTCGGTTTAGAGCAAGACCTTCGACTGGAGCATTTTGAAATGCCATTTAGATCGACTCCTTGGATGTTAAGTCGTTTATTTGAGGTACCTCTCCGATACCAATAGTTGGGGCAATATTGGTCGAAATCACCGTTTAGAGATAGAGTTATAAAACTCTTTCGTGTTGCGGAAGCAATTTAATAAAGAGCAAAACATAAATCGACATAATGATTTATAGAGATTCAGCCAAACGTGCCTACGTCCTCTCTCGGTATCTTTTTCAATAGGCTTAAGATAAACCTCTGCACCTCTCTTCTATCGGTCGAGGGATAACCGTTACAAGCTCGTCTTCTATCGGTCCGAGTAAACCATTCTATTAATTGTCTTTATGTCGGTCCAAGTTAAACCGTTTTTCTTTTCTATTGGACAAGGAACCAACTATAATATCCGCAATTTCAAATTTCGGTAATTTTCTTTTTTCGGCGGAAGTCCGTTTTGACGGCTCGCTCATGACCATTTCGTCATTCCGAGAATGATTAATTCTGCACTTTTTGTCATCCGAGTTCGTTTCGGTGTTGTTTTGTTGAGTTCCGTGTCTTTTGGCGACTTTTCCGCACTTGAGCTCGATTCTTGCGAATCTCGTCCGAAACTGTTGTTTCGAGTTTCTCGTAAGTTCATTTAATGTTATTATTCATGTTGCGAGCTTTGGTTCGGTGTTTCGATCATGTATCGTGTATTTCGGACGTTTTGGGTCATTTTTGTAATTTCCCAAAGTTTGGGGTAATTACTTCCGTTGTCGAATTTCGAGCCTTCGGGTGGTCGGAATCGCGTGTTCTCTTAGCTCTTAGATTCGTCTTTGCGAGTACGTCGTAACCGTACCTTCGATTTATACTCAGGTTCGGGTTTCGGGGTCAGCCGGGCCGTCAGAGTGGCCACGGCCGAGTCACGGCCGGAGCAGGGCCTGGCCTGGCCGAGTTACGGCCGTATGGCGCCTGGCAGCTTCCGGACGAATGCCAGTTACGGCCGTAAGGCGCGATCGGGTACGGCCATACATGCGTTGGGCATCTTCCTAACGAATGCCGGTTACGGCCGTAAGGCCTGCCGAGTACGGCCGTATGGGCCGAGTTACGGCCGTAATGTGTGCCAGTTACGGTCGTAAGTGTCCGACAGGTGCTGTGCTGATTTTTTGACGAATTCCGGTTACGGCCGTAAGGCCTGCCGAGTAAGGCCGTATGGGCCGAGTTACGGCCGTAAGTCACTGCCGGTTACGGCCGTAAGTGTCCGGCAGTGACCGGCTATATAAGGCCTGGCAGCCCATTATTGTTCATTTCCTCACTTTTCTTGCGGCTATCGGACGGGTGCGACGGGAAATCAAGTTCTTGGTCGATTATAATCATTTCCAAGGCATTTTGGAAGATTCTTGTTGATTATATCATCATCCAATCCGTGTTCTTCGTCGAATCAAGGTATATTCTTGATTTTCCTTCAAGTTGACTTTTTGGAGAAATTGTTCTTGATTTCGTTTCTAATCCGATTTTGATACATCGGTTGGTGTAGTATGATGTTATTAATCATGTTCTATGGGTTGTATATCCATATATCGAGTTTGTTTAACTCGATTGACGATTCGAGTGTTCTTGGGAATTATTGAACATTTAGTGTTCGATTAAATGTCCCAATGAGTTTCCCTTCGATAGTTTGTTGGGATTTCCGTTGTTTTGGCCTTGATTCTCGTCGTAACCATGTGTTATTGTTCCTTCCGGAGGTTTATAGGTGGTCGAGGATTCCGATGTTGAATCCCGTTTGGTGATTGATGATTCGTGTGGTGTTATTCTCGTAATACTCGTGGTGCTATCGCGTTCTTGATATTGTTCGGGGGTTCGGGGCTATTCGACCGCGTCCTATCCGTCATCTTGTTGCGACTGTGGTTTTGAGGCAAGTATCTTGCCCATACATTTCATGTTTCGTTGATATAATTCTTGATAAATGATTTTATGCGAAATCCAATATTTAATGAACGTAAAAAGGGATTGGTATGTTCTCGATAAATGTTGTCTTTCAACGATAATTCGTATACTTCGTGAATATGTGTTCTCGGAATATGTGTGTTGGTTTTGTATGTTTAAAGATAATATGATCACTTCGAGTGAGTTTGATAGACCGTAATCCTTTGCCGGGGATTACGTATTGTTATTGTGTACTTGTTCGGTAAGAACGTAATGTGTGTGATACTAGTTGTTACTCCTTGAAAGGAGGTTGTGATACTTAATGTTGTTTGGCTTGATAAGTGATTATTGTTGTGTGCTTGATGTATGTGATGTGCCTCCGGGTAGGATTGTTGAATCTCCGGGATCCATACTTGCTAGTATGGGTCGGGCGTGACCGTAGGGTTATCCAATCCGGGTATGTCTTGCGGGGACTCCGAGGTTCGTGGCTTGTTAGCCCGATGCCGAGATAACTTGTGGGGTTATCATCGGGTATGTCTTGCGGGGACTCCGAGGTTCGTGGCTTGTTAGCGCGATGCCGGGATAACTTATGGTTGTGGTTTGATTATGTACGTATATGTGCTTGTAGTCACGTGACTGCGGTTACGGTGACATGTGATTTGATATAGTTTCCCTGTGGGTTATTCACTCGGGTTTGTTCTACGGGAGCATCTGAGGTCCATGGCTTGCTAGCAAGGGACGCGAATAATCTGTGGAAACAGGTTGTTATGGTATGATCGGGTCGTGGACCCCATTTGTTGTTATCAAATTTATGTTTTGGGAAAATGACTTTTGGGCTGTGTCCCGAAATGTTTTTGAAAGGTTTGAGAATTCTTCAATCCCAATGTATTCAAAACTCCCGAGGTTGTAAAATGTTTTTCACAGATGTATATCGGGTTTACCCTATCTTTCGATTTAATCGTTTGATTAAGTGAATCACCTCGGGAAGTATGTTTATGATTAACATGTTTCGTGGAGTATGATATGTATGGCTCGTTTTCGTATTTTATACTTGCACTAGCAAAACAGTGGAGTTTTGCTAACCCTCGAGTATTCGGGGGGTGGATGTCTGTATTGCATTCAGGTTTTGGAGCAGAGCACAGGGTCGGCATGAAGGATGATGAAAGATGAACGATACTAATCACACGAGGACCCGTTGATGTCGTATTGGTTTAGTTGTACTTTATTTTCTGCTGCTATATTTTTCCCGTTGTACGAGTGTGGTTGTATTTTGACCCCTGCGTGGGCATGAGTTGTATTCGAGTTGTATGTATTTATTGAAAGACCAAATCGGTCTACTGAGTCATTTTGCCTTGAATGCATTGTCGAGATGTTAAATGTTGTTACCAGGCTGGTAGATCCTCGAGGAGAGGGTCTACGGCGTGTAATATCCCTGAGTGGATTGGGGGTGTTACATAAATGGTATCGGAGCTTAGGTTGTGGAAACCTAGGCTGTCGGGTCAGTGGTGTCTGTTGAGTTTTGTCTCGTTGGATTTTGTCTGACTGAGTTGTGTCGCGATGCGTCGTCTGAGTTGGTTGGTCGTGATTAGTATCGTGGGGCGATCATCATCTTCGTGCGACCTGTGGATGTAAGTCTCCCTTCTTTGTGTTATGCCTCGTGTGACGCGAGCTATTTTTTTAATTATTTGTTAAGTGATGGAATCCTCTTATGGATTTTGATTTCTTGATATGTGGTTATTTGACCCTCATATTTCGTTCATATGAGGAGTAGTGTTACTGGATTGTGCATATTTGACTTTATTTCTTTTATCCGCTGCGTGAGTTCTTTTGTAATGACTTTCGGTATTTTACCGACTGAGTTTTATTTCGAAAACCGATTCCCTTAACCGAGTTTGTGGCATTATGGCCTTGATCGTTTTGGCGAAATTCTTATGACGGTATTTAGTATTTTATAAATGGCTTTTGTGAGTTTTTGAAGTATTACCGTCATCGGCCTTTTTAACGTTGTAAATGGTTTTTAGCCTGGTGAGTTCCGGCACGGGACCCATGGCGCTATAATGTTTTGCGTAATTACCTGAAGTTTTTGGGCATTCTAGCCCATTGAATTATCTTTGAAAACCTTGCGTATCTTAGAAAATTAAAATTCGAGACATACTTTCAAACGAATTATTTTCTTGCGGTGTTTTCAAGGTGCTTTCTAATGCCGCAATACATTTCAAAAAAATTCCAGTTGAGGACCAAAAACATTTTGAGATATCCTCAAATGCAGTTGCTTAGACCCAAGGGTCGAATATTTTTGAAAGTTTTTCACTAAGAGAAAGTGTCCTCATTTTTATCAAATGTGAAATGGTTCTCCAAAGTATCGATAACGATGTTTCACGTTTGTGCTTTTTTTTTGAAAGGTGGTACTTAAGATCAACCGGTGTTTTTCTAAATTATTTTCAAAAGTAGGTTTCGTTTTTAAAACCTATCCATTCCCGTTTGAGGGCTGGGTATATATGTATGATGTTCGCGTTGTTGTTATGATGTTAGCTTCTGAGTATGATCGAATTAGTGGCATGAACGTTGAGGCGTTGCCACGCAATTGTTATACTAGCCGTCTGTGAGAGGTGTGAACTGATATTTACTGTTTATCGCCTCGTGGTGATTTGCGTGTTGACACGCGAGTGTGAGCTGTTGAAGCTTGGGTTGGTATGTTCGTGTATATGTGTGATTATTCCATGATGTTTTGTGATTATGTGCTGGTTATCGTTCGGGCCATTGAGATTGCTGAACGATACCGTCGTTGTTATGATTTTAGTATGCCTGTTGCTTTACGATGGAAATCATTGTATGTGATATGTGTAACACCCCCAAAACCGTATGGGAATATTACACGCCGTAAACCCTTTCCGCAAGGATCTACCAGGCTAAACATCCATAAACAACTAAATGCTTGCCCGGCCAGGGTCAAACAATATAATAATACTGCACTGCTAAGGTCACTTACACATAAACACACACCGATGAGGTCACACAACTCTATCAACAGGATCGACTAACAACATTACCCATACAGGTCGAAATACAATACAATGAAGACCGAATCAACTCTAACAATACAACTAAACTCTACCAACTCTCAACTCTTGATTAGTATCGCACTCGTCATCCCTTGTGCCAATCCCGTGATCGCCTCCCGAACTCGCATGTACCGGACGCAGTAGCAGACATCCACCCCGAATACTCGGGGTTAGTAAAACTCCACTGCTTTACTAGTGCAAGTATCAAACCATACGAAAAGTAACAAGCAAATAGCAACTACGAATTTAATACGCAAATCAATTATCAAAATGTTCTAGAAGTTTTAGAATTTCGAACTCAAGTAAGAGATATTTGAAAAGGAACACATCATCTCGGGATTTTTAAAGGTAAATTCTTTTGACCTCGAGTCCCAATTTACAAAACCTTTTCGTAAACATTAGGGCCTTAGCCCGATTCTCGCTTTCAAAGCATACTAAATAATATATCATTATGAGTCCGAGATCCATATTTAAAATGTTACCCGAACAATCATTGCTACACGATCATTGTTCGTACACATCATGTACCGAACTCCGAGGCCTCGGCTGACCTTACCCGACCACTCATACTGCTCGTACACATCATGTACCGAACTCCGAGGCCTCAACGACCCTACCCGGCCACACACACTGCTCGTACACATCATGTACCGAACTCCGAGGCCTCAACGGACCCTACCCGGCCACAACATCGCTCGTACACATCATGTACCGAACTCCGCAGAGGCCTCGCTGACCCTACCGGATCACACACCTTGTCCGTACACGCCATGTACCGACTCAGAGGCCTCGCTGACCCTACCCGGATCACACACTTTGTTCGTACACATCATGTACCGAACTCCGCAGGCCTCGCTGACCCTACCGGAACACACACACATCGACACGACACAATTCATAATCATTAAATGTCAAGCCATTCCACATTACACCGAAATGTACAATCAAGTATGTAAACCAAAACAACACAAACATCACGATCATCACAACGACTCTTAACCAACATAACACACATTCGGTACACAATACATTGAACAACCATGTGTACAACCATCTCATATGTACATCTCAATCCTGCACAAATGGCACAACGCCTAACACGTATACCAATATATCACTATTATCACAAAGCCTTCAAATTTCGGAATACACAACCAACTCCAACGGAACATATTTACGGAGGCAAGCAAAATCGTCATACATATCATACGTAATTACTAGTCACAAGATACAAGTCGTATAATAAGATACTTGCCTTAATAACCGCTACCAAACGCTCCGAAGAACACGGTTCGACCGGGAAGCTCGAACCCCAAAGAAGGCAACGAACGGAAGGGTTCCGACTCGAGTTCTTCACAAGAATTCGTTCCTAAGTCACAACGATATCAATTCAATCACAATTCTACGAAAACGTATGGAACTTCCCAAGTTCTACCCATTGAAGCATTTTATCGGACACTTTGAAGGCGTAGTCCAATTCAATCGATTATTCAAAGAAATACTCAAATCCGCTCCACAAAACTTCAAGGGTATTGAATGATTACGAGTTTACAATCAAGTTTCATCAAATCTGAATCAAAACAAAGAAAATCGCCAAAACACCAAGAAACCCCAAGAACATCCAAAAACCAAAAGTTTAGGTGTTCTTACCTTCGATCCGGTGGAAGATGATGTTAATCCATGATTCCAACTTCCAAAACATGTTTATATAAGTTGATTCTACTCAAAACCATCGATCTATGGTGAAAAATCGCGAAGGAACGAAGAAAAGTGGAAAATGCCGGATATGACTCGGCCCAGCCTTAAATAGCCGGGACATCACGGACGCTTACGCACGTGAATCGGCCGGGCCCTTACGCACGAATCGCCATGGCGAAGTCTCGCCTGTAAATGCCGCATCGTTACGCACGTAATCGCCAGTGGCCTTACGTATGTAACCGGCCTTACGACGTAGTCGCCGGCCACTACCGTGACGTTACTCGGCCAGTGGCTCGCCTCAAAGATGCCCGGCCATGACTCGGCCGACCAACTCCGACGGCCCGAACGACCCCGAAACCCGAACTCGAGTACGAATCAAGATACGGTTACGAAGTACTCGAAAATACGAATCCGAGCACTAATAGAACACACGATTCCGACTACCCGAAGGCTCGAAATTCGACAACGAAAAGTAATTACCCCAAACTTTGGGAAATTACGAAAATGGCCCAAAACGCCCCAAAATCACGATACATGATCGAATAACCAAACCGAAGCTTGAAACATGAATAATAACATTAAATGGACTTCCGAGAAACTCGAAACAACAGCTGGACGAGATTCGCGAGAATCGAACTCATGTGCGGAAAAGTCATTTAAGAACACGAAACTCAACAAAACGATACCAAACGAACTCGGATGACAAAAAGTGTAGAATTAAATATTCTCGAATGACGAAACGGTCAAAAGCGAGTCGTCAAACGGACCTCCGCCAAAAATGAAAATTACCGAAATCAAATTGCGATATTACATTCTACCCTTCCTAAAAGAAGTTTCGTCCAAACTTAAAACAAGTAGGGAGAGGCAATATCCCGACAGAAAACTCAACAAGATACACAAGAAACGCGTAACTTTCGTCCATTGGCGAAGCGTTACAAGCAACGCGAAGAATATACAACGTGACAACACGCCACACGACGACCATAACAACGCCACCGGCAATGATTCAAAACAATAACGATCAATTAACGACGCATCACATACCACATCATATGCACACATTTAATCAAGGAAATGTACGCGACAACAAGTCGCACTCCGATTAAAACGGCTATGCGATAGAAACAAATAGAGTATTACGATAGAAATCATTCCGATTCTCATCAACAAGAAAATGTCCGACGTCATAACACAAACAATTCAAGATAACAGAAAATGAGAATACCGGATATTACATTCTATCATACAAAAATAAGTTTCGTCCGAAACTTAAACTAAGGTTATCACAAGGATACGAAACAAAATATAACGACACAAAATAAAATACCATGCTCATGACCTCGTGGTCCATCGACACGCCTCCGTAGGTTCAACAACTAAACAGAACTTACACAAAAATAAATATCATTAAACAAGTTCCAAATGTAAAAGCGTCACAAAAACATCTCTACACGCGAAACAATCCGTAGCGAGTACCAAAAACACCATCACTAGACATCACCGGGCCCTCCTAAGTAGGAATAGAATTCCGGTCCCTTATCAACTCGGCAATAATATCGCAGTACTGAACTCGATGCCCCTCGAGTCCACAATAATAACAAGTCACTGGCGGTTTCTTACAAAGCGCGCGTTCATGGCCTAGAACGTAACAGTTGAAACACCTAGGAGCATTACTGTAACTCAAAGACACCGACTTGGGTCTTTTGGGTTCTCTAACCGACCGAGAAGGTCCCATACTCGGCCGATACGAGAGTTGAGGTGTGGGAATCCCAATTCCCTTACTTCCCGATGCGTCATCGGAAATATTCTGCTTTTTCGCTACCGATTCGGACTCGGTAGACATTATAGCCATCTCAAACGCCAAGGCTCGATCCTGATAGTCCTTCAAGATTGTTCACATAAAAGGAGCCATACACTGCCGAATCTGAGGTTTCATACGCATATCGTAATAACGAACCTTATCTCGCCTCACTTTTCACACGATCCCGAACATAACACACTGCCGATTATAATCGACTATCGCTCGGGATATCGACACGTCTCGGGCGAGCCGAGAAAACTCGACAATCCTACGCTCTTAACAGCGGCGACAATACTCGCCTCCATGGCGCTTTGAATTCACCCAAGTAGCGATACGATCACTAGGCGCTACGGCCTCCCACCACTGCAGCCTTCCTGTCGAGTAGGTATTGAGCAATAGGCACTCTTCTCTCATCGGGCAAGCTACAAGATCAAATGTTCTCGTCCAACCGAAGAGCCAATTCTCCTGACTCTAACGAGTCCGAAGAACCTACAAAACGGGCGGGTGCATTCTCATCACATCTCGTAACCACTTATCACTCCGTTATCTTCATCCGAATCCCGCCTCTGTACGGCCCGATTCATATGCGCCAACCGGTCACCACCCGACGAAGGATGGTGGCGGCGTCAATATCAACATTACCTCGGATGATTGCCGCCGATCACGACCACGACTACGACCACGCCCTCGCCACGGCCTCTCGGCATACCGGATGGACGACCAATAAGAATAACACATCCAAACAAATATCACAACGTCAAGATAAGACAATAAATAGCAGACGTTAAAACATCAACTCCAAGTCATCACACAAGTGACGAACTAACACCGTAATTTTAGAACTTCATTAAAAAAATAATCCACACAAATACATCAACAGAGATGTTCGATTTTACAAAATCAAACACGGCCAAAACCACACACGTATCGCAGGGATCAAACACTAACAACAAAAATAAAATGTTTCGGGGTATTATTCAAATGATAAAATTTTAAATTCTCAAGTTTGAAAAAAAAAAGGAATTGGTGAAATAAAATTTTTGAAAACACTTATAATACCTCGGTCGTTTAATTAAAACCATGTACCTCATTATCAAACTGTTTTGATTGAAGCTATTTGCAAAACAACACATCGAGGCTTCAATCTTTACGCTAGATGATATCAAAATGACCTTATCAATATATCATTATCTTTGCTAGCGTTATACGGGTAACAACATGTTACCACGCCATCCATCATTGATATATCAACAGAGATTAAATAATCAAGGGGCACGGGTACAACTGTAATAACAAATTTCTACCGGTCACCAAAAGTTTACGGCCGTAATAACATGCGCTTTACGGCCGTAATAACTTCGAGCTTACGGCCGTAATGGAAAACATCTTACGGCCGTAACATCTAGTCAGCAGGATCGCATTGTCATAGTAGCCCCCAACACACAAACACATAACATTTAAATTCCGAAAATTAGGGTCGTTATGCAAAACAAGATTTTTCCAAAAATTTTGATTTCCACAAAAATGCTCAAATCAGTAGTCTTTAAGGAAAAACGTTTTCAAAGCTACCCGTAGCGGGTATAATTACAACAATCCAAAATAGTCGATAATAAAACCACATGCCCAAATGGCAAACAGGGTCGCCAATTCAATCACAAACATCTCATGGCATCAAGTTTAAACACACAACAAAATCATTCATCGGAGTTTCCCACAAACTCTACCGTAAAACCCATCAAGGTTCACAACTTTCACACCATACCAACCCACATGGTGGTTCAAGGGCCAAACATCAATACATCTAGTTCTATACACGTACAGCATATCCAAGTATCGAATAAAACTTCATTACACAACACCGTGTAAATAAAATTATGCACCACAAATATCACACCTAAATGAAATCATGAACACAGATATTATGCATAAAAGAGGAGACTTACGTCCACAGGCCGCACGGAGACGACGGTCGCCACGATACTTATCTCATCCGACAACATATCCAACGCGTTGTGACTACGCACAACTCAACTTGTCACCTGATGACTCGAACGACAAGACAACACATTACTCAACAAATCACAACTCGACTCGACCCGACGGCCTAGGTTTCCGCAACCTAAGCTCCGATACCATAAATGTAACACCCCAAAACCGTATGGGAATATTACACGCCGTAAACCCTTTCCGCAAGGATCTACCAAAGCAAACATCCATAAACAACTAAATGCTTGCCCGGCCAGTGGTCAAACAATATAATAATACTGCACTGCTAAGGTCACTTACACATAAACACACAGACCGATGAGGTCACACAACTCTATCAACAGGATCGACTAACAACATTACCCATACAGGGTCGAAATACAATACAATGGAAGACCGAATCAACTCTAACAATACAACTAAACTCTACCAACTCTCAACTCTTGATTAGTATCGCACTGTCATCCCCTTGTGCCAATCCCGTGATCGCTCCCTCGAACTCCGCATGTACCGACGCAGAGCAGGACATCCACCCCCGAATACTGGGGTTAGTAAAACTCCACCGCTTTACTAGTGCAAGTATCAAACCATACGAAAAGTAACAAGCAAATAGCAACTACGAATTTAATACGCAAATCAATTATCAAAATGTTCTAGAAGTTTTAGAATTTCGAACTCAAGTAAGAGATATTTGAAAAGGAACACATCATCTCGGGATTTTTAAAGGTAAATTCTTTTGACCTCGAGTCCCAATTTACAAAACCTTTTCGTAAACATTGGCCTTAGCCCGATTCTCGCTTTCAAAGCATACTAAATAATATATCATTATGAGTCCGAGATCCATATTTAAAATGTTACCCGAACAATCATTGCTACACGATCATTGTTCGTACACATCATGTACCGAACTCCGAGGCCTCGGCTGCACCTTACCCGACCACTCATACTGCTCGTACACATCATGTACCGAACTCCGAGGCCTCAACGGACCCTACCCGCCACACACACCGTTCGTACACATCATGTACCGAACTCCGAGGCCTCAACGGACCCTACCCGCCACAACATCGCTCGTACACATCATGTACCGAACTCCGCAGGCCTCGCTGCACCCTACCCGGATCACACACCTTGTCCGTACACGTCATGTACCGGACTCCGCAGGCCTCGCGACCCTACCCGGATCACACACTTTGTTCGTACACATCATGTACCGAACTCCGCAGGCCTCGTCGACCCTACCGAACACACACACATCGACACGACACAATTCATAATCATTAAATGTCAAGCCATTCCACATTACACCGAAATGTACAATCAAGTATGTAAACCAAAACAACACAAACATCACGATCATCACAACGACTCTTAACCAACATAACACACATTCGGTACACAATACATTGAACAACCATGTGTACAACCATCTCATATGTACATCTCAATCCCGCACAAATGGCACAACGCCTAACACGTATACCAATATATCACTATTATCACAAAGCCTTCAAATTTCGGAATACACAACCAACTCCAACGGAACATATTTACGAGGCAAGCAAAATCGTCATACATATCATACGTAATTACTAGTCACAAGATACAAGTCGTATAATAAGATACTTGCCTTAATAACCGCTACCAAACGCTCCGAAGAACACGGTTCGACCGAAGCTCGAACCCCAAAGAAGGCAACGAACGGAAGGGTTCCGACTCGAGTTCTTCACAAGAATTCGTTCCTAAGTCACAACGATATCAATTCAATCACAATTCTACGAAAACGTATGGAACTTCCCAAGTTCTACCCATTGAAGCATTTTATCGGACACTTTGAAGGCGTAGTCCAATTCAATCGATTATTCAAAGAAATACTCAAATCCGTTCCACAAAACTTCAAGGGTATTGAATGATTACGAGTTTACAATCAAGTTTCATCAAATCTGAATCAAAACAAAGAAAATCGCCAAAACACCAAGAAACCCCAAGAACATCCAAAACCAAAAGTTTAGGTGTTCTTACCTTCGATCCGGTGGAAGATGATGTTAATCCATGATTCCAACTTCCAAAACATGTTTATATAAGTTGATTCTACTCAAAACCATCGATCTATGGTGAAAAATCGCGGAAGGAACGAAGAAAAGTGGAAAATGCGGATATGACTCGGCCTGTGCCTTAAATAGCGGACATCACGGGACGCTTACGCACGTAATCGGCCGCCCTTACGCACGAATCGCCATGGCGAAGTCTCGCCTGTAAATGCCGGCATCGTTACGACGTAATCGCCAGTGGCCTTACGACGAATCGCCTTACGACGTAGTGCCGGCCACTACCGTGACGTTACTCGGCCAGGCCGGCTGGCCTCAAGATGCCCGCCATGACTCGGCCGACCAACTCCGACGGCCCGAACGACCCCGAAACCCGAACCTGAGTACGAATCGAAGATACGGTTACGAAGTACTCGAAAATACGAATCCGAGCACTAATAGAACACACGATTCCGACTACCCGAAGGCTCGAAATTCGACAACGAAAAGTAATTACCCCAAACTTTGGGAAATTACGAAAATGGCCCAAAACGCCCCAAAATCACGATACATGATCGAATAACCAAACCGAAGCTTGAAACATGAATAATAACATTAAATGGACTTCCGAGAAACTCGAAACAACAGTTTCGGACGAGATTCGCGAGAATCGAACTCATGTGCGGAAAAGTCATTTAAGAACACGAAACTCAACAAAACGATACCGAAACGAACTCGGATGACAAAAAGTGTAGAATTAAATATTCTCAGAATGACGAAACGGTCAAAAGCGAGTCGTCGAAACGGACCTCCGCCGAAAAATGAAAATTACCGGAAATCCGAAATTGCGGATATTACAATATGTGTTATGATTTTTCTGTTGTGCTGAGTAATTACTTATTCAGTATGCCTAGGGGCCGAGGTTGTGGTCGTGGCAATCAGACGCGTAGTCGAGATCATGCTGCCGGTGATGATGCCGGTATTGGTGTCGCTACTATTTTGCAGCAGGTAGCTACACAGATGACTCAGTTAACTCAGGCAGTTCAGCGCATTACAGATGTGACTCAGAACACTGGTGCAAACCAGTGGCTTCGGGAGGTAATTCGTATGAATCCCCCTCGATTCGCCGGTGTTGCGGATGCGTTGGGCTGGGATGGTTGGCTTTTCCAGTTGGGAAAGATATTTGAGGTTGTCGATTGTCCTGAAGAACGGAAGGTACCTATTGCGCAGTACCTTCTTGACAAAGATGCCGCTAATTGGTGGGAGGTTGTTAAGCCTCATGATCGTGATGTCACGTGGGCGGAGTTCCAGGCATTCATGGAAGCTGAGTTCTGTCCGAAACCGATTAGAGAGCAGAGGATTCACGAATTTTATTCGGTAGAACCACAAGGTGTTTCAGTGTCACAGGCTATCATCGACTATAGCAAACAACTCAGTTATGTGCGAGATCGGGTGAGAACCGAGGAAGAGAGGATCTTTCATTTTGACAGATGAATGAAGCCAGAGATTCGCGTGTATATGTCGGGACTCACTTGCACTTCGTTGAGGGACTACCAAGATCGAGCCTTGGCCCGTGAACTAGCTTCGTTATCGTCGGAGCGTGTGCCCGAGTCGAAGAAGCAAAGGAAGTCCAATGACCTTGTGGATAGTGCAGGAGTTGGTGTTTCTAGTTCGCAACGTCGTAGTCTTTCGGCTGTGAAGCTCTGTCGCTCGTTGCGTGGGACTGAGAGTTCTAAGTCTTCTGCTTTGACTCCTGGTAAAGCCAGGAGGTGTTTTAACTGTAATGTGGCAGGGCATGTCCGTGCACATTGTCCTTCTCCGCCAGTAATGTGTTACAAGTGCGGGCTTGAGGGACACCGAGTTTAGTTTTGCGAGTTAGTCACCGAGCCTTCCGAGGCACGGATTTGAGCACTGAAATCAGGACCAACTCCAAGGAGTCCCTGAGGGGCGTGGTCTATCAGTTGTATGTTGTGTTATTTCCTTACCCAATTGTTTCGAATCTCGGAGATTAAGTTCTTTTATTCGAAGTAGATCGTTTTGTGTTTATTTTTCGTTTTCTTGACTATGCACGGTGCTTAGTGTTTTGTGATTGTTCGGATAATTGACTTGATTGTATTATCTATTTGATGACGTTTGTCACTTGTTGATTTTATCATGTCTCTACCGGTGACGTTGTGTTAGTCGTCGTGGAGCGTGTTTTCACACCGTATATTCCTTTGCGTTGCTTGTAACGTTTCGCCGATGGGCGTAAGTTACGCGTTTCTTGTGTATATCGTTGAGTTTTCCTGGCGGGATATTGCTTCTCCCTACTTATTTTAAGTTTCGGGACGAAACTTCTTTTAAGGAGGGTAGAATGTAATATCCGCAATTTCGAATTTCGGTAATTTTCTTTTTTCGGCGGAAGTCCATTTTGACGGCTCGCTCATGACCGTTTCGTCATTCCGAGAATGATTAATTCTGCACTTTTTGTCATCCGAGTTCGTTTCGGTGTTGTTTTGTTGAGTTCCGTGTCTTTTGGTGACTTTTCCGCACTTGAGCTCGATTCTTGCGAATCTCGTCCGAAACTGTTGTTTCGAGTTTCTCGTAAGTTCATTTAATGTTATTATTCATGTTGCGAGCTTTGGTTCGGTGTTTCGATCATGTATCGTGTATTTCGGACGTTTTGGGCCATTTTTGTAATTTCCCAAAGTTTGGGGTAATTACTTCCGTTGTCGAATTTCGAGCCTTCGGGTGGTCGGAATCGCGTGTTCTCTTAGCTCTTAGATTCGTCTTTGCGAGTACGTCGTAACCGTACCTTCGATTTATACTCAGGTTCGGGTTTCGGGGTCGTCCGGGCCGTCGGAGTGGCCACGGCCGAGTCACGGCCGGAGCAGGGCCTGGCCTGGCCGAGTTACGGCCGTAAGGGCCGAGAGTTACGGCCATATGGCGCCTCGCAGCTTCTGGACGAATGCCAGTTACGGCCGTAAGGCGGGATCGGGTACGGTGGTACGTGCGCTGGGCATCTTCCTGACGAATGCCGGTTACGGCCGTAAGGCCTGCCGAGTACGGCCGTATGGGCCGAGTTACGGCCGTAATGTGTGCCAGTTACGGCCGTAAGTGTCCGACAGGTGCTGGGCTGATTTTTTGACGAATGCCGGTTACGGCCGTAAGGCCTGCCGAGTACGGCCGTATGGGCCGAGTTACAGCCGTAAGTCACTGCCGGTTATGGCCGTAAGTGTCCGGCTATATAAGGCCTGGCAGCCCATTTTTGTTCATTTCCTCACTTTTCTTGCGGCTATCGGACGGGTGCGACGGGAAATCAAGTTCTTGGTCGATTATAATCATTTCCAAGGCATTTTGGAAGATTCTTGTTGATTATATCATCATCCAATCCGTGTTCTTCGTCGAATCAAGGTATATTCTTGATTTTCCTTCAAGTTGACTTTTTGGAGAAATTGTTCTTGATTTCGTTTCTAATCCGATTTTGATACATCGGTTGGTGGAGTATGATGTTATTAATCGTGTTCTATGGGTTGTATATCCATATATCGAGTTTGTTTAACTCGATTGACGATTCGAGTGTTCTTGGGAATCATTGAACATTTAGTGTTCGATTAAATGTCCCAATGAGTTTCCCTTCGATAGTTTGTTGGGATTTCCGTTGTTTTGGCCTTGATTCTCGTCGTAACCATGTGTTATTGTTCCTTCCGGAGGTTTATAGGTGTTCGAGGATTCCGATGTTTAATCCCGTTTGGTGATTGATGATTCGTGTGGTGTTACTCTCGTAATACTCGTGGTGCTATCGTGTTCTTGATATTGTTCGGGGGTTCGGGGCTATTCGACCGCGTCCTATCTCTCATCTTGTTGCGACTGTGGTTTTGAGGCAAGTATCTTGCCCATACATTTCATGTTTCGTTGATATAATTCTTGATAAATGATTTTATGCGAAATCCAATATTTAATGAACGTAAAAAGGGATTGGTATGTTCTCGATAAATGTTGTCTTTCAACGATAATTCGTATACTTCGTGAATATATGTTCTCGGAATATGTGTGTTGGTTTTGTATGTTTAAAGATAATATGATCACTTCGAGTGAGTTTGATAGACCGTAATCCTTTGTCGGGGATTACGTATTGTTATTGTGTACTTGTTCGGTAAGAACGTAATGTGTGTGATATTAGTTGTTACTCCTTGAAAGGAGGTTGTGATACTTAATGTTGTTTGGCTTGATAAGTGATTATTGTTGTGTGATTGATGTATGTGATGTGCCTCCGGGTAGGATTGTTGAATCTCCGGGATCCATACTTGCTAGTATGGGTCGGGCGTGACCGTAGGGTTATCCAATCCGGGTATGTCTTGCGGGGACTCCGAGGTTCGTGGCTTGTTAGCCCGATGCCGAGATAACTTGTGGGGTTATCATCGGGTATGTCTTGCGGGGACTCCGAGGTCACGTGACTGCGGTTACGGTGACATGTGATTTGATATAGTTTCCCTGTGGGTTATTCACTCGGGTTTGTTCTACGGGAGCATCTGAGGTCCGTGGCTTGCTAGCACGGGACGCGAATAATCTGTGGAAACAGGTTGTTATGGTATGATCGGATCGTGGACCCCATTTGTTGTTATCAGATTTATGTTTTGGGAAAATGACTATTGGGCTGTGTCCCTAAATGTTTTTGAAAGGTTTGAGAATTCTTAAATCCCAATGTATTCAAAACTCCCGAGGTTGTAAAATGTTTTTCACAGATGTATATCGGGTTTACCCTATCTTTCGATTTAATCGTTTGATTAAGTGAATCACCTAGGGAAGTATGTTTATGATTAACATGTTTCGTGGAGTGTGATATGTATGGCTCGTTTTCGTATTTTATACTTGCACTAGCAAAACAGTGGAGTTTTGCTAACCCCCGAGTATTCGGGGGGTGGATGTCTGTATTGCATTCAGGTTTTGGAGCAGAGCACAGGGTCGGCATGAAGGATGATGAAAGATGAACGATACTAATCACATGAGGACCCGTTGATGTCGTATTGGTTTAGTTGTACTTTATTTTCCGCTGCTATATTTTTCTCGTTGTACGGGTGTGGTTGTATTTTGACCCCTGCGTGGGCATGAGTTGTATTCGAGTTGTATGTATTTATTGAAAGACCAAATCGGTCTACTGAGTCATTTTGCCTTGAAGGCATTGTCGAGATGTTAAATGTTGTTACCAGCCTGGTAGATCCTCGAGGAGAGGGTCTACGGCGTGTAATATCCCTGAGTGGATTGGGGGTGTTACATCAACCACTCTATATTTCTATCGGTACTAGATAAACATCACTTAGATATCGATTGCGATTCTAACAATGCCGGATCCTTGATCATAATAACACCGAATCCAATCATATCTTTTCTTTTTTTCTCTCTTGTATGATTTTGTGTATAACACTCAATCACTATCAATTCAACCTCAAGAACAACAACTATATTGTTTACAATGATATCTCAAGTGTATATGCTTTGCTCAATATTGTTGTGTAGTTTGATACCAAGTGGTTTGGTATTTATAGCCATTTCTATCCAACTAGCCGTTAGTCACTTTTGACTTGCTAGTGTGCGCTAGCCTTTCTTAATAGCATCCGTTATGGCACATTACGTACGTTATACAGATCATGTAGCGTACGTTATCGGCTTCCACTTTCAGTCCAGTAGCTTCGTTTCTTCTGTTACATACGTTATAGCTTCATGTTACGTACGTTAACTGTATTACATAGCGTACGTTAACCATGCATCGTAGTGTTCATTAACTCATATATCCATTGCCTTCATTTGTCAAAGTATCTGTTTGATTCTCTGACTTTGACCAGATTCTTTCCAACGTTCATCTGTTTGAATTCATATTCAAACTCCTTTACGTATGTTAACACTGTTGTGTTACGTACGTTAAATGTCTTCGATAACGTGCGATAATCATAAGCAGTAGCGTGCGCTATCCTCATCAGGTAGGTTGTCTGATCTGCAGGTAAGTCCTTATTACGTACGTTATTATGTGTATGTTACGTACGATATTTCCTTTCGATTGCGTATGCTATTCTTGCCAGATAGCATGCGTTATCCATGCAGTTTGATCAACTTTTTGCGTCTTTGACTCCTTCGTTGTTTTGCTTCGCCTCTTTGTTGTTTTGCTTTGTTTAGAAACTTAATCATCAAAACTCTATTAATGAATATTTGGAATAAATATTACAACAACCATAATTACGATAAGCTCAGACATCAAGCTAATCATCGCAGTACCACCGAACTCGGAAGTTCTGCAGTGCGACAACAGAGTCTAACATAAGGGCTCAAGGCCCTAAATTGTACAAGCGCAAGAATCCCAATTATTATACTCTTCTCCTCCTCAAAAGGAGTTTTGTCCTCAATATGTAGAACTACCAAGTTAGAGATGGAAAGCAAGAAGATAAAGAGAATCAAAGCCACAATTGTCGGGAGCATCAACAATTCGGACGTATTATGGATGCATCACGTTCCATCGTTTGGGATACTGGATGCCCCTTGATCATTTGCTTTGTTCACCGATAGTTTATGGACATTTGATCTAACGTTAATTGTTCACGATTCCTCAGAATCCTTAGAATCGTCAACCGAGTTGAACAAGTCGGAATTATGGATATACAATTCATAGGACATGACCAACAACAACATTTAACATCAATTGATTCATCAGAATCGGGTTGGAAATGAGATCAAGAACAAAATCTACAAAATGGTTAACTCAAGAAAAATCAAGAAATTGCCTCGATCCGATGAAGAACAATAGATTAGATGATGTTATACTCCATAACACCTTTGAATGGAACAAAATCGGCCAGGATCACGAACCCTAGTCGCCTTCGATTCACACCTTGGTGTCACACGCGGAGAAAAAGGAAAAGAGTGGAAATGATGAATCACGATTGCTGTCTGGTTTATATGCTGGACAGATTAGCGTGCGTTAACTACAAGCATTAGCGTGAACTAATGAGACCTCCATCCCCAGTCCAGTAGCTTCTGGACTACCCCCGAACTACCAGTTAGCGCGCGTTACCCTCCCCTTAGCGTGCGCTAACTGCTTCATCTTAGCGCGCGCTATATAATTGCATGGCGTGCGCTGCCGAACTCTCAGTTGAATGCAGTAGTTTATGCATCTCGCGTTAGCGTGCGCTATCCACAAGGTAGCGTTCGCTAATTCTGGACAATAGCGAGCGCCATACCTATATCAAACCAGAATTCACCACCACAACCATACCCCCACTGGGACAACAAACACATAACGATTTGAATCGCAACCAAACGCGTGTCCAAACATGACACACGATCCCAAAACTATATGATTGTGGTTCCAACACTTTATTAAAACAATCCTTTTCAAAATAAGAGGGAGAGATACGTTTCGCCAAAACTTGTAATTACTTTACTCTTATTTGAAGAGGAGGTTTTATTTTACACGTCCAGTTTGAAATAATTTTTAAATAATGCATAAAATAATTTATATTTTTAAAATTTTCGAAGACGTCTATAATCCGAAATGTTTCAAAAATTTATGTGGGACTTAGATAAAATGAAGATTCGTCCTCTTCTACTAATTGTTTGATCGAAAAGAAAAGATTTTCTACCGAATACATACTTATTTGATATAACGATATTAAGTCGTAGGTTTTCACCATTTGAAAGAGTTTCAAAAACCACTTTAAAAATACTTCCGCAACGGTTAAAATTGATACTTAAAAATCTCATTCTTAAAAGAATATAGGAATTGACAATATTCCCAATTTTCCGAAATACACTGTATAACTATTTTCACCCGGACCGTATACGCATTGTACATCCCAAAACCCTAATACCCCCAACAAGTTCTAGCCCCTCGACCAAGGTTGATTGAATTAACACCACACAATTACCGCACCACTAAGAAGGGACTTATAATCGAGGGACTTACCATATCCATATGCCAGTATGCTCAAGTTACACAAATATATACATGAAGGAAAAATAATGGACACGGTTCGAAGAAATACAAACAGATTACTCTGGATTCCCGCATATTTCTGATAAGATCAGAAGTCAATGAACACAGCCCCAATGGAATACGGCTCGCAAGAAGGACTTAAAATCCATATGTTCAGGACTAAAACAATTTGAAAAAAAAAGAAATTGGGGATCAGAGAAACTTACAGCGCAGGTCACACGAGGTAGCAGCAACCCAGTGATATCATAAACAGACGACCGACTCAACTTTGACAGACCCAAAACACCAACAGCCTAGGTATCCATAAACCTAACCTCCGATACCACATTCTGTAATACCCCCGTGATATACGGAGACATTACAGCGCTGTAGATCCTTTTTGGTGGACCTACCAGGCTTAGACCGACATAAATACACATTGACAATTCAAAACCAAGACATTCACACACATTAATGATATTCAACTTTTAACCACATACATCACAATCATCCAACGATACACTGTCCCGCGGGACCACAACTGGTACCACAACATCACCAAAACGACTGAACCATAAACAAAACATATTACCCGACGGTACTCGCGCGAGTACAAAACAAAACACAACTCTGTTCATAACAGGACGACCACACACTCAAAATAGCACATGATATCAGTGTTGCTCGCCATTCTCGTGTCCTTCCTGTGCCGACTCGCCACTAAGACCTATACATGAACACACAACAAGTATATTCACCCCCAAAGGGGTCAACAAACAGCCGGTGCAAGTACAACAATTCACGAATATGTACTACAAGTGAATAAACAACCAAATCACAGTGCCATCACATATATTCCGGAATATCATGCCAAAATCATCATGATAAAACAACCACATGGGCTATATTGACACTGTACCTCACGTGAGATACACACCCCAGGGAGTCCTCGTTAGGCCCTCTTTGGTTGTACAACCCTACCAAGTGATCCGTAGATACTCGCAGTCTAACGGATCCCCACAGACCCTCGCTGGTTTTACTTAGCACACGACCACAAGTCGCACATTCTGAAATCATCACTTTTTCATAAAACCACATGGCACCAAACACATTTTCTGAAATTACCACTTTTCACAAAATCACATTTTCACATATTCACACGAAGTACATCAAACACAATCAAAGTACATTCCTGGCATTCCAGCGAGTGGGAAAAGATTCAATTGACAAGGAAAATGGACTGAGCAATTAGCCAAACCTTCAACCTAAAACGGATCATATTATATAATTAATGGGTTAAGATTTATATAACCTTTAGAGACATACTTTCTAATTTAGCCGAGTTTGGGTGAGACATAGTTATGGACACACTCCATGCGATATCGGGGTGTAAGAATGTTGTGTTTCGAACTAGGAGCCATTTGGAAGTCGTTTGGCCCATATTGGATTGAAACCAAGAAGGTTATACACTTTTTAAAGAAAATATTAAAGTTTAGGGTCAAATTGAAGAATTAGAAAACTTCAATCAAGTCCAGCTTTATTTCTAATTCCCAAATGGCATAGCTCTAGGCTTTCAAAATTTATGTTTTCCACCCCAAAACTTTATATGACTATCTAACAGTCATTTTAACATCTCATGTCTATCGTAACCTCACCGGGAGCTTCTTTAACATCCACTAACACTATTTTTACACGTAAAAACACGTCGACATCCCTAGTCGGCAAGGACCGAAACTTGCCTACACACAATACACAACACACAGCCGCACACAAACACACACACCAGCACACACAAACACACACACACCCGCAGACCAGCACACGTAAACACACACACGCCAGTGCACACACACAAACACACACGCGCACACACAGTAACACACATACACATACACGCACCTCGCACACCCATATTACTCGACCAAATCTGAAACTAAAACTAGGAGGATGAAGTTCGTCAGGAAGGCTTCCTAATGGTGTAAAAGGTTTTAACTTCCGGCAGCCCGAATGGCCGTACGGGGACCCAAAGCTGAGTGGTGGTTTCGACCCTGTTCCGGTTATTCCAGCCTCGTTTTGGAAAATTTGATAGATATTTGTGACCTACTCGCTGAAACGATCAAAATGGTATATAGGTTGTAAAGTTTTACCAGAGGAATCTTTTTCTATTGACAACCCTTCTCGGCCTCTTCTTCCCGGAGCTTCCTGCTTCTTCTCTCTCTCTCTCTCTCTCTCTCTCCCTCTCTCTTCTTTTCTCTCTTTTTTTTCCTTCCTGCCCTCTCCCGACTCTTCTCTTCTTATCCCCCTTTATCTATTTTTTTTTCCTTTTCTTTTTGTGAGGCGGTTTGAGCGTAATGTGTATATATAAATATATATCATTATAATAGTCAAAATTATTATTATACTATCTTTCGTTCGTCAATACGGTGGCGAAGTACAAAATGTTATACATATAAAATATATTGTAGCACTCTGAAAATATAGAAATTTAGGTTCGTTGTTCTAAACAATGTGGGGTGACATAATTCTCAATCCCGACATAATAACCGAATTTATTCAATGGTTCACAAAATATAAAATCATCCGGTTTATTTATTACGGGGTGTTACAGACAGGAGACTAGGCAATGGCCAAGGCAAAAGCAGCAGTCAAAACATTATGCTAATTATTACCAAAGACTCCCCAAAAATAGATTTCAAAATCGGAGAGGTAAATGGAAACCTCAAGGTTATCCAAATTTTCAAAATGACCACGTGTGGAGACCCCAAAACTTTAATAAATGATCTCAGCCAAGATTTAGGAATAACACACACCAAAAATATTATGAGGCATATCCAGTATACAATGTTGTGCATGTTGAAGTTTACTACAAACTGATCGTACTCTGAAGGAAGTGATGCTAAGATCATATCTGTAGCAAGTTCCTGACTGATAGGAGCTCCTAGACTTTCAAGATGATCAATGTATCCCTTCATCTTAAGGACATGAATACTCACAGAAGTACCTGAAGACATTTTACAACCATTCAATGCCTTCATAGTTGCAAACCTCTCCTGAAGGGCTTGCTCCTGGAACATTTCCTTAAGCTGACCCATCATTTCAGAAGCTTCCATGTCCTCGAACTGTATCTGCAGCTCCGAGTTCATGGTTGCTAACATAAGGCATGTCACATATAAAGAATCATTCATATTCTTACGATAATCATCTTTTTTAGGTTTGGTGGCGGTTGATTCCAGTTCATCAGGAATTGGGTTTTCCAGAATGTACTGCTTCTTTTCAGCTTTGAGAACAATTCTCAAGTTCCTTGACCAATCAAGGTAATTAGTGCCAGAAAGTTTTTCTTTATCAAGAATTGATCACAACGAGTTTGTATTGATTGATGCCATTGATTCTACAATATTAATATGCAAAGTTATTCATGAGATATATTGATTTTAAAATCTAACGATCAAGTAAATGCAAGCACAACTTTGACATGTCCCTCACACATAAAGGAAGTTTAGTTTTTATCCATAGAGATGACATATTATGTGAACATGTTAGTCTCAAATATTATGTATCACATACAAATATATGAATTATAATCTAACGATCAAATAACCATAGACGCAGCTTTGGCATGTCCCCTGTAATTAAAAAATGCTTTAGATTATCATTTGGGATGACATCTCATGTCGTTTTAATCGTATTAATCCAAACTAAGCCATAGGTCCAAAACCATTTTGTATAACCTATATAAGTCTTAACCATTTAAAACATATGTATAAGCTTGTTTATTCATCTCGCCTCCTTAAGATAAAATCCATACACCCTGCTTTGGCAGACCCATATTAGAAATGATCGAAAGTTTGACGAGTGTTTTGAAATGGTTGGATCTTGTGTAAACCCCTCTAAATTCGATAACTTATCACATGTACAATATATCAAATCATGGTGTAATTTAATAATAGTTATTTTATGTCATGATATAACCTACATCTATTTTATTTTATTTCGCTCTTTAACTTTGTAATTTACTTAATAAACCAAATAATAAAAATTAAAATAGTGTGTTGATTCACCTATTGGGCTAATTGTCAACACCTAAATACATGTGGACTCACTAATGGACTCAACCCAACTTATTAAAAATCATAAGACTTGAAGTTACACTTCAAAGCCCAACCCAACTAAATAAATCCTTTACCATTTTAATTATACTCTTAATTTAACAAAAATAAATATATATATATATATATATACATATGGGCGGACATGAGGGAGTAAGAGAGTGTAGCTCTAGATTCTTGTAATACCTCCGGTATTTCATGCTTGATTACTTTGTACTGTATGAATTTTTGTAATGTGACGTCATTTCTATTTATGTATTCCATTGAGTGCTATATAATTGTGCGATGTAAATGAAATGGAGGTGACACGCCTTGATGCCGTGGGACGATCGTCGGTGCGAATATGACAGTGGCCAACGTCTTGTTCCCCGATAATTGTTGACGAGTGGAAGGGATGGTCACCCCGAGATGGTTAGAATGTGATATGTGGCTAAAGAGTTTATGTCTAACGTACGTTAGAGTTTTGTCTAACGCGCGCTATAACTTATGCCTAACGTACGCTATATTTTGATTGTTACGTACGTTAGGGTAGCTATATTACGTACGTAACGTGTGAGTCAGTCTCCCGACCAGAATCTTTCTTTTGACACGGACGGAGCTACTTTCGGCGGGCTAGAGGACAAACGAGTCAACTCTTCATAACGTACGTTATCCCCCAAATTTAACGTACGTAACACTTTGGCACATTTCGGGCAGTGGCGGTCTCTACGTACGTTGTCATTAAACCGTTATGTACGTAATAAGCCTTACGTACGTAACACCATTATTATTAACGTACGTTAACAAAACCAAGTTTTATAAAATGACAGTTCCCTTCTTCATTTGCACGACCCAACATTGCAAGATAACACCATTGGAGAAATTCCTAGCCTTATACTCGGTTCTTAGCCTCTTATATACTTGAATTAACATTGAGGAAGTGGTTTCATGAGCTCCGGTGAAGATTATCCAAGTCGTTCAAGCCACTTCTCGTTTCTCCTCGTAATTCTTGTGGATTCGCCAACTCTCTTCATTATTCTTCTTCCAATAAGGTAAGCCACCAATCCCTGGAGTTATATCTTCGATGTTTTCTTATATATACTTATTAGATTGCAGGTATTGGGTAGATTTTTGCTAACCTTCGTAGACAATATTTTCGGATGGAATTGTAGTAACCGGAGTTATCGTTTCTCATATGTTTCGTTTCATACAAATCATATCTATCATACGAAATTTCATATCAAATCATCGCCAGGAATGTAACATGTGACGAATCAATTGTAGGAGAATTCGTAGTAATCCGTCACCGTATATCCCATTGTTTGTAGCCACCCTTACCTTGTGATTTTTGACACTTAGTGAACTAAGAAAAATAATTCGATAGTATAATCATTATTGGATATCAGACCACCAAAGTTATTGTGTAATAGAATCCGTCGATTATAGTATTCGGAATATAGGATAGAATTAGAAAGCATGAGATTCGATTATGCTATAATCATTTGTTGACAACCGAAAAATGATAGGGATAATCTTGTTGAGCGAATCGATATATCTAATGTTAACTGTAGAATTGAACGAAATAATGGTACGCAATGCTTACGAACTTAGAAACGATACTAATATCGACATTTAAAACTACGCTAGGAATCCGATTAGGAAAGGGAGACTAGTTTTATTCATCATGATCTGTACGAGGTGTTAATCGGATATTACATGGCTAGGTTAAGCTTGAGCGGGCGTGGGGACACCGTTTATCACAAAGCACCTACTATCGGATCACAGGCAAGTGAAATCTTGCTCGAGAATTTTCTAATATTAATGTTTGTAACACCCCAAGATATTCGGAGTATGTTACAGCGTCGTGGACCCTACATGGGACCCACCAGGCTACAACAAGCGGGTACCCCTCGACTAACCATCTCGGTTAGCGGGGATACACAATCAAATAATACATCATGTGAAAAATACACCCGAAGCAACCGACGAAATGAGCAACCATCGACAACGTAGCAATTTAAAATGATACAACACAGGGTTTGAATTGAAAAGCCTAAGTACTCGCGAGTACAGTCTATCAGTTTATAAATATAGAAAACAACCAAATCGAAATGGACAAAAGAAATAAGTAAACCCAAGTGCACATGTCAACGACTCGCCAAAGATCCTCGCATCGTCCCCAATGCTCGCTCGTCCGGATGATCATAACCTGAAATCCATAACAAGAATTTCCCCAAAACGGGTCCCCAGAGGGGTTAGCAATTACGCTAGTACAAGTAATCAAGGCAAACCAATCGCTTACACATTTCATAGTACATGCACCAATATCATTTCGAAAACCAATACAAGACATGTCTTTTCCGGAAATAAACAGTCAAACAATTTGCCGTGGGAACAGGGCTAAACCATTGATCCTGCTCCATGATCTCTAAGGACCCTCCCGAGCTGGCCATATTATAAAACAAATCACGCACACGCATCGCCTTGGGAACAGGGCTATACCATTGATCCCGCTCCGTGATCCCTAAGGACCCTCCCGAGCTGGCTAGCGAAACAAACTCGTGAATCCAGGGCTATACCATTGGATTCCCTCCGTGATCCCGTCGGACCCTCCCGAGGTGAGCAATCACACACAATATACATTACTATTACACGTTAAGCATAAAGGTTTCCAAAAATACTTGCCTTGAATTATTGACGACGCAACGAACGGAAAGGAAAGTCACCGACGAACGCTAGAAACCAATGAAACCGAACCTAACGATTCGAAGAATACAATCACAACCATTTCTAAATGAATACGGAATTGGAATACACCCGAAAACCCGCCTACGATTCATGTATATTCGTATATAAACAACAACGAGGGCGGACCACAACCAAACCCTCTCGATTCCGTAAAAATCACGAAATATACCATGAATCCGTAGGGAAACTAAGAATACCAACAAGATTAATCATATTCATCATGAATTAATCAACAAAACGGAACGAATCTGACAAAAACACGAAAACCCCCAATTTTACCAAAAGTAGGGTTCTAAAGATCTAACCTTGATTCGCTGGATCAAGGGATGATATCGGACGGATTATTGATGATATAACCTCAAGAACTCCATGGATATGTTGTTAAACAACATGGCTTCAAGCTTAGAACACGCCCAGTGAAGAGGAGAAGAAGAAAGTGAAAATGGCAAGAAAAACGTCTCATAGGCCTTTTATAGGGGGCCGATCGCTCGCCGGACACGGCCCGTGCCGATCGGCACGGTCGTGTCGCACAGCTGGCCGACAGGGACTCAACTGTGTCCTGCTTGACACGGTCGCGGCGCGGAGGGCCTTCCGACAGTGACCCGTCCGACAGCGACTTGGCATGACTCGACCGTGTCCTGGAACACGGTCGGGCGTCTGGGCAGTCGGTTCTGGCTTAACCGGAAGAGTACGGCACGGGCCGTGTCGGATGACACGGCCGAGTTCGGTCGGCAGAAACTTAGGCATTTCCGGACGAGTACGGCACGGGCCGTGTCGGACGACACGACCGAGTCCGGTCGGCGGTGATCGGCCAAAAGCTGAAAAATGAGCGGGTGAGCTAAAACGACCATAACTCTCTCGTCCGGACTCCGATTGACTCACCGTTTGAACCATTGGAAAGATAACTCGATGCTCTATAATATTGCAAAGATTTAGAATTTTTGGAGTTACCAAAAATAAATGGTGATCTAACAAAGTCGAACTTATATGAGGAAAGTTGAAACAATAAACAATAACGAGATTACAGTTCAACAGTTGACAGGAAGGACATACTGAAAGATACACGAGGGTCACTATGACCGAGAAATATACCAAAAATGAAAATACAAGGGAAAGGAAAATACCGGATATTATATTCTACCCCTCTAAAAATAAGTTTCGTCCCGAAACTTAAGAAACAAACAACTCAGGGTACCTAGCACGCATGCTATCCTCGGTTTCCCAAGTTGCCTCCTCGACACCGTGTCTCGACCACTGCACTTTGACCAAAGGGATGGTCTTATGCCTCAGTCGTTTCTCATGATGCTCCAAAATCTTCAAAGGACGCTCCTCAAAAGTAATATCCTCAGCAATATCAATCTCGCCATAATCGATGACGTGACTAGGATCCGGAACATATTTCCTCAGCTGGGAAACATGAAAAACGCTATGAACATGACTCAAGGCCGGGGGTAACGCCAAACGGTATGCTAACCCACCGACTCGCTCGAGAATCTCGAAGGGTCCAATAAATCTCGGACTCAACTTCCCCTTCTTCCCGAAACGGAAAACTCCTCTCGTTGGCGACACTTTCAGCAAAACGTGGTCTCCCACCTCGAATTCTAAAGGTCTACGACGGACATCGGCATATGACTTCTGTCGACTCTGGGCCGTCAACATCCGTTCTCGAATTAATTCTATCTTCTGCCTCATCTCTAAAACGACATCCAGCTTGGTCCCGACTAAATCGGATGCCTCATTCCAACAAATCAGTGACCTACATCGCCGCCCATAAAGTGCCTCGTACGGTGCCATCCGAATCGACGTGTGCCAACTATTGTTGTACGTGAATTCGATCAATGGCAAATGCTCCTCCCAGTCGCTGCTCCAATCGAGGGCACAAGCACGCAACATGTCCTCGAATGTCTGGATAGTGCATTCCGACTGTCCATCTGACTGGGGATGAAAAGAGGTACTCAAATGCAAACGGGTACCCAACGCCTTATGCACCGCCTGCCAAAAGTGCGATACGAAACGGCCATCACGATCCGAAATGATAGATTTCGGAGTACCGTGAAGCCTCACAATCTGTGCGATAAATATACGGGCCAACTTCTCCGGGCCCCAAGTGTCCTTGATGCCCAGAAAATGTGCCGACTTGGTCAGACGATCAACAATCACCCAAACCATATTCATGCCCGATCTCGATCTCGGCAAACTCGTAATGAAATCCATCGATATATCTTCCCATTTCCATTCCGAACGGAAGTGATCGCAATAACTCACTGGCCGATGCTCGATTTTGACTGCCGGCAAGTCAAACATCTCGCCACAACCGTGCGACCTCCTCCTTCATATCATTCCACCGTAAATTCCTCCTCGTGTCCTTGTACATCTTACTCGAACCAGATGAACGGAATAGGTGTGGAATGGGCCTCACGCAAAATACCTGCCGCAACTCGGATCGCTCGGCACACAAAGCCGACTGAATCTCAAAAAACCATCTTCGTGAATCACAAACCCGGGAGACTTTCCTTTAAGAACGTTCTCTCGGATTTGAGTAATCATCGGATCCTCTAATTGCTTCAGCTTAATTTCATCGATCAAAGATGACGAAATTTCTAAGGCACAAAGTTGCCCGAGCATCCAGCAAAGAAACCTCAACATCTAACCCGATCAAAGCCCGCCGAAGCTCGGATCGAGGCGTAAGGACCTCAAGCGTTCGCAACGCAATCGGTTTCCGACTCAAGGCGTCGGCCACGACATTCGCCTTACCGGATGATAAAGGATTTCGAGGTCATAATCCTTAATCAACTCTAACCACCTCCTCCGCCTCATATTCAACTCTCGCCGAGTAAATATGTATTTCAGACTTTTATGATCGGTAAAAATCGACATGCAGAGCCGAAAAGATAGTGACGCCAAATCTTGAGTGCAAAGACAACCGCCGCTAACTCCAAATCGTGAGGGGTAGTTAAGCTCATACGGCCTCAACTGTCTCGACGCATAGGCAATGGTCTTGCCGTCCGCATCAATACGCACCCAAGACCCCGACCAAGCATCGCTAAAAACGGCGAAACCTCGTTGCCACATGGCAATGCCAAAACCGGGCTGAAGTCAAACGCTTCTTGACTCCTCAAAACTCGATCGCTCTCATCGGTCCAGCATTTAACTTCTGATTTACGGAGCAATCGTAAGTGGTCGAGCTAGTTTTGAGAAACCTCGACGAATCTACGGTAGTAGCCACCAAACCCAAGAAACTACGGACCTCCTTCACATTTGTGGGCGATGCCCAATCCAACACCGCCTCAATTTTCGCGGATCCACTCGAACTCCTACCTGAAATCACGTGACCTAAAAACATCACTTCCTTCACTAACTCACATTTCGAGAACTTCGCATAGAGTTGCTCGGTCCTCAAAATGTCTAACACTACCCGCAAATGATGGGCATGCTCTTCCTCGTTCCTTGAATAAATAAGAATATCACAATGAAGACGACGACACACTTATCCAAATACTCGATAAAGACTTTGTTCATCAATCGCATGAACACCGCCGCGCATTAGTTAACCCGAAAGGCATAACTACAAACTCATAATGTCCGTATCTCGTCCGAAAAGTCGCTGCACGTCTGACTCCTCACCCGTGAGTCGATAGTACCCCGATCTCAAATCAATCTTTGAGAATACCGCTCCTCGCAATCGATCGAACAAGTTGTCAATTCTCGCAAAGGATACTGCTCTGATGGTCACCTTGTTCGGTTCACGATAGTCGATACACAAACGTAGTGAACCATCCTTCTTACGTACAAACAAGACCGGTGCGCCCCAAGGCGAGGCGCTGGTCGAACATACCCCGACTCAAGAAGTTCACTCAACTGTTTCTTCAACTCGACATCTCTCAAGGTGCCATGCGATACGGCGCCTTCGAAATCGGAGCCGCACCGGCTCTAACTCTATAGCAAACTCAACCTCACGATCCGGTGGCAATCCCGCAACTCGTCAGAAATACATCAGAAACTCACTAACGATCGGAATCGATGAAAGCTCGACTCCACCATTCTCCGCCTTCAAGGCGTAGCACCAATAACCAAGATACACCCTTTTCGCAGGAGTTTCATCGCCTTCAAGGCGTTAATAACAAACTTCTGGTTTCTCTTTCGCCCTGCGAAAGAGTGTTTGGTGCCGTCCTCGGCTAACATAGTGATGATTCTCGTGCGGTAGTTCATGATCGCGCCATGCCGCTCGAGCCAATCATCCCCGAGAATCAAATCCTCACCCTCGATACCCACGACAATAAGATTAGAGAGCCAAGCCCTCTCACAAATAATCACAGAACAGTCCCGGACTTCTCGATCACCGACAATTCTATCACCACTAGGAAGTTTAACGATGAAAGGCTCGCAAGGTGACAAGCAGTCGAGACTCAAACGGCGTACACACTCTAGAGAAATGAATGAATGAGTAGCACCCGAATCTAAAAGCACACCGACAGGATGAGAATGGATATGAATGGTACCTGTCGCCACAGTAGCTGCTGGGTCATCGGCCCTCCTCATCTCGTATATACGCGGCTGGGCGGAGCCGACACTGGAAGCTCCACCCTTAGCGGGCTGACCCCGACCTCTACCTCGGCCGGCACTCGGTGGAGGCGGCGGAGCAAATGAGCCCTGGTTCACACTCGGCTCCATAGGTGCTGGGTGAGAAGAACGGGCACCGCGAAGCTGTCTGAGCTGATCACAAAAAGAAGCCTTGTGGCCCGACTGACCACAAGTATGACAAGTCAAAGGTGGACGAGGACAATCCCGGTTCTTATGACCCGAAAATCCGCAGTTAAAGCATGTGAGCTCACGAGTGGGGGTTCCGGCGGCACCCCGAAAGCTCCCAGAGAAACGAGCCGAACCGCCCGTAGAAATATTCGCAGCTCGAGATTTCTGCTGGCCTCCACTCTTGGGACCAGAAAAGTTTCCGACCGACTTCTGCTTCTTGCTCTCGCGAGCCAAATCGCTAGCGGTCACCGACATATCATAAGCAAGAGCTCGACTCTGATAATCCTTCAAGGTAGTACAGACGAGCCTGCATATATAGTCCCGAATGGACAGTTTCATTCTCCTGGAAAAATGGAAAATCTTGTCGCTCTCTTCGACAACTTGGGTCTTCACATAACCCAACTCCTTGTTAAAATCGGCAATAGCTTGGGATACGGGGATATCCCGTGGTTGAGCATCAAAGAAAGCATGCACTCGAGCCTGTCTGACCGGCCATGGACAATACTCGGTCTCCATCAACTCCTGAAACTCGGCCCACGAAGCAACATGATCTTTGGGACCAACGGCCTCCCACCAATCTGTAGCATCTCCCGTGAGAAAGTATTGAGCAATAGGGACTTTACGGTCCTCGGGGCAGTTGGTAGCAGTGAAGACTTTGGATATCTCCTTGATCCACCCTTCCCAGCCGATCGGGTCCGAAGCTCCCGAAAACTGAGGAGGATGCATCTTGATGACATCCTGAAGCCAGCGATCCGCTCCGCCCCGATTAGCATGGGCCTGGTTGGGGTTCTGGACCACCTGAGCTATAGCCGCCATTTGGTTAACCATTTGTTGCATAACAGCCGCAATACCAAGATCGGCGCGCTCCTGAGAAGAAGCATGACTGTGACAGTCGCCGCATCGCGGCTCCTGAAGAGTGCGACGTGGCTGCCCCACCGGCTGCCCCACGTCCTCGGCCGCGTCCACGGCCACGACCACGACCACGGTTTCCTCCGGCATCCATACTGAAGTTGAGAGATAACAGAAGTATATCGATGATGAGTAAGGGAGGAAAAGCAACTACGATTCAAAAGTGGAAATACAATGCAAGAAACAAAAGAGCCGAATAAGAAAACTTACGTGCACTGGAAGTACTGGGATGCTGGCAGCGGTGTGACAATGTGAAAAACAAATACGACTAGACCCAAATAACCAACAAGCCTAGGTATCCATAAACCTAGAGATCCGATACCATTTCTGTAACACCCCAAGATATTCGGAGTATGTTACAGCGCCGTGGACCCCTACATGGGACCCACCAGGCTACAACAAGCGGGTACCCCTCGACTAACCATCTCGGTTAGCGGGGATACACAATCAAATAATACATCATGTGAAAAATACACCCGAAGCAACCGACGAAATGAGCAACCATCGACAACGTAGCAATTTAAAATGATACAACACAGGGTTTGAATTGAAAAGCCTAAGTACTCGCGAGTACAGTCTATCAGTTTATAAATATAGAAAACAACCAAATCGAAATGGACAAAAGAAATAAGTAAACCCAAGTGCACATGTCAACGACCTGGCAAGCATCCTCGTCTTGTCCCAAGGTGCTCGCTCGTCCGGATGATCATAACACGAAATCCATAACAAGAATTTCCCCAAAACGGGTCCCAGAGGGGTTAGCAATTACGCTAGTACAAGTAATCAAGGCAAACCAATCGCTTACACATTTCATAGTACATGCACCAATATCATTTCGAAAACCAATACAAGACATGTCTTTTCCTAAATAAATAAATAAACAATTTGCCATGGGAAGTGGCTATACCATTGATCCCGCTCCGTGATCCCTAAGGACCCTCCCGAGCCGCCATATTATAAAACAAATCACGCACACACATCGCCTTGGGAACAGGGCTATACCATTGATCCCGCTCCGTGATCCCTAAGGACCTCCCGAGTGGCTAGCGAAACAAACTCGTGAATCTGTGGCTATACCATTGGATTCCCTCCGTGATCCCGTCGGACCCTCCCGAGGTGAGCAATCACACACAATATACATTACTATTTCACGTTAAGCATAAAGGTTTCCAAAAATACTTGCCTTGAATTATTGACGACGCAACGAACGGAAAGGAAAGTCACCGACGAACGCTAGGAACCAATGAAACCGAACCTAACGATTCGAAGAATACAATCACAACCATTTCTAAATGAATATGGAATTGGAATACACCCGAAAACCCGCCTACGATTCATGTATATTCGTATATAAACAACAACGAGGGCGGACCACAACCAAACCCTCTCGATTCCGTAAAAATCACGAAATATACCATGAATCCGTAGGGAAACTAAGAATACCAACAAGATTAATCATATTCATCATGAATTAATCAACAAAACGGAACGAATCGGACAAAAACACGAAAACCCCCAATTTTACCAAAAGTAGGGTTCTAAAGATCTAACCTTGATTCGCTGGATCAACGGATGATATCGGACGGATTATTGATGATATAACCTCAAGAACTCCATGGATATGTTGTTAAGCAACATGGCTTCAAGCTTAGAACACGCCCAGCTGCGGAAGAGGAGAAGAAGAAGGTGAAAAATGGCAAGAAAAACGTCTGCAGGGCCTTTTTATAGGGGTTGATCGCTCGCCGACACGGCCCGTGCCGATCGGGCACGGCCGTGTCGCATACCTGCCGACAGGACTCGACCGTGTCCTCGCTTGACACGGTCGCGCGCGGAGGGCCTTCCGACAGTGACTCGTCCGATGACTTGGCATGACTCGACCGTGTCCTCGAACACGGCCGGGCCCTGGGCTTCGGCTCGCTTAACCGGAAGAGTACGGAACGGGCCGTGTCGGATGACACGGCCGAGTTCGGTCGGCAGAAACTTCGGCATTTCCGGACGAGTACGGCACGGGCCGTGTCGGACGACACGACCGAGTCCGGTCGGCGGTGATCGGCCAAAAGCTGAAAAATGAGCGGGTGAGCTAAAACGACCATAACTCTCTCGTCCGGACTTCGATTGACTCACCGTTTGAACCATTGGAAAGTTAACTCGATGCTCTATAATATTGCAAAGATTTAGAATTTTTGGAGTTACCAAAAATTAATGGTGATCTAACAAAGTCGAACTCATATGAGGAAAGTTGAAACAATAAACAATAACGAGATTACAGTTAAACAGTTGACAGGAAGGACATACTGAAAGATACACGAGGGTCACTATGACCGAGAAATATACCAAAAATGAAAATACAAGGGAAAGAAAAATACCGGATATTACAATGTTATGTCCGTATGTGTGTATGTGCCATTTTTAATGAATGCTGACGGTTGTCTTTCTCTAAAATATGTTATAAATGGGCCAATGTGTTGGGGATAAAACCTGTATGGTACCCGTGTGGAAATGTGTGACACGCTTTTAGTGTAACTATCGCAAGTGCACGATATCGTATCAAGTAGTAAAGTGGACTTTATGAGTCCGGTTTATCGATCCCACAAGGAAGTTTTGTTATAATTTGAATTATACACTATTAGTCTATTTTTATAGATACTTAAGATGAGTGAAACACACAATTAAAAAGTTTGGTTTAATAATTGCAAAGAAATTGCAATAATAGTTCTAATATTATAAAGAAATAAAAAGATTTCAATATTAATAGATTGATTAATGATAAAATGAAATAGTTGGGATTACAAACTTAGTTCGTCATTAGTTATAAAAGATGTATTGGAGATCATAAGATGAATTTACTTATTATGTTGTGTAGATTCGATTTTCCTTAAAAAGACGGTTTCTCTTTCGAACTATAAAACGCCCCTTACATATTGAATCAATCCACTATATTTCTATGTTGATTGGCTTCAATACATAGCATTAGGATTTGTGAAAATAACTCAATGAATCATCTAAGGACTAGGGGTATATTTCTATCCCCTACAACAACTTAGAGTGAAGATCATTTGATCTAATCAAACATATTTTCTTTCGAAACATATGAAGACCATAAATATCTTCATTAATTGGCCAAATAAATAAAGATTGTTAAAACAATGAAAATCACACACAATAATAAGTAATTCACAATAGATCTTTTATACAAACATAAATAACATGACTAACCTTGTTTATAATCCCAACTTAAGGAACTTAGCTCATAAAGGGTTTATTACACATATTACAAGCTTTGATGGTCATGTTTAGTTGAATCAAGAGAAAGAATTGATCCTAACTCCCTTAGCAGATAAAGGAGATAGAAGCAATAAACTCTCTGAACAACATATGTTGTACCACACTAACAAAGATCACTCAAGAACACAAGTGTGTTCTTCACACAAAAAGAAAAGTTTACAAGAAAATGGAAAATTATAAGATGAATGGTAAATGATGAAGGATCTAAGGGGTCTATTTATACAACTAAAGTCATCTAATAGCTCCAAAACTACAGCATTGTTACATTAGATCGGATCAATGCCAGCCATCCCCTCAATAATACACAAAAAGTATAAAAAATTAGACAAATCATAGAAATCTGTCAAGAGTTACTAGTAACATTCAGGAGTTACGGCCGTAACTAAGTGACTTACGGCCGTAACCCCGAATGTTACGGCCGTAACGTGGCTTCGTAAATTTCCTCATTTGAAGCTTTGATAGTTACGTTTTAGCCCGAATTGCTCGGACTTTGCGTTTTGCCCCGCATCTTCTTCGGATGATAACTTTAGATATATAACTCTGATTTTGAATCCGGAAAGACTGCCGAATTCGTCTCGGAAAGCCCTACAACATGAACATATCAAAATTCAATAAATAGAATATTTATTAAACATGTTGTTTCTTGAGTAATTCAGTTATTTAATCCGATCATCATCCGATAAAATTAAAATTATTAAAACTAATAAATTAAAAGCAAAAAACGAGTAGACTAGCTCAATTATGGGTGAATTTTATCGATACAAACCATGGATAAGTGTACAAAACTGACACTTATCACACCCCCAAACTTGAATTCTTGCTAGTCCCGAGCAAGACTCTTTATTATTCACACTCCAAAAATAAAAATAAAAATCACTAAAATAAGAAAATTAATACACACATAAATTAAAATATAAAAAGAGAAAAGGATATCAAAATGCCATTAACAACAACCAGCTTTATACAGTAGATATAAATGAATCAAGATTCAAAATAAATCTACTAATATTTTGAAGTTAAAACACGGTTTTTATTTTGTAATTCCAAAATGTAAGGTTTTCCCCCCAAAAGGTTGATTATTTCTTTCCCACTCATGATACACACAACTCCATTTAATGGTTGCTCTCGATCACTCGTTTATTTTTCGACTCAATATGAAGAAGAATTTCATTGGCGTCATCAAATATTGTGATTTTTACAAAATTGAGTGTATTGAAATTCAGCTGCTAATTAATTCAAATCTGCTCATAAACTACATCCCTTTTAGTGATAGCTTTCACACCGTTATTTGCTAATGTGTAGCTCTTTTCACTAACACAATTTCTATATTTTTTTTTCTTTCGTAAAAAAGTGATAGCTTTCACACCGTTATTTGCTAACGTGTAGCTCTTTTCACCAATTTTTCTGAGACGGCAGCTACGCACCAACAATGGTTAGTCCTTTATTTTTCGCAAAATTTAAGACTTCCAAAATTAGGCGGTATTCCGCTCAACACTTCCCCATCTCGTCATTTATTTTTTTAGGTGATAGCTTTCACACCGTTATTTGCTAACGTGTAGCTCTTTTCACCAATGACTCCTTTTTTTAGGGAATAGAATTTTTGCAGAAAATCATTTTTTAGTTAAGCATGAAAAATCAAAAACTCCACAAATTAAGTAAATTTCAGTTTTATTTTTCATCAACCAATTGATTCTTCTTTTCTCAAGGTAACGAATGACTCGATTTTATATGATAATTACAAGGCTTGGAAAGAGAGATTAAGGCTCAAAAAAATTTGGAATATACAATTTTTTTACCGGTTAAAACGATTTTAGAAGTTTGTATATAGCTAATTTATTGGTGTTATGGCCAGATCTAAAAATCTCATAAATCAAAGTACTATAAATATATATATAAATATATATATATATATAATAAAAAAAAATTAAGGCAAATAACCAAATCAATCAAAACACACCAAAATTATTAAACAAACCACACCAAAATTACAACACACCAAAATACTAAAACAAACCACCCCCAAACTTGAAAATAAAACTGTCCTCAGTTTAAAAATAAAATAAAAATCAATGCAGAAAAGCAGAATACTCCTTGTTAAGAAAGTTGATGTCTGAGCCTAACGCCTTTTAGAATGCGTATTTACAGTAGTTGTGATTGTGGCTCACATCTTCCTCTGATTTTACGTTCAGAAACGGCCTAAACGCCTTCTATGAGTCGGGGAGAAGCTTCCCATCCAATTTTCTTACAAATTGGCAAATAGGGTCTTTTAACGTCAGATTCCCAAGACGTTGTTCATATTCTGGTTTGAATTTATTCCACAAACATTGAATTCCGTAATACACAAGTCCACTAGGATGCGTGTCAAGAGAAATTTCGATATTATCTAAATTCTCCTTATTCAGACCATCATTAATGAACTGAATTTTACCTTCTCTGTTTGTAGATGGAATTCCTAAAGATCGACATTTTGCATTACAGTTCCATCTAGCACATTTATAGCAAATGGCTAGAGTATTTGCTCGTCGTTTCTTGGCATATGAACTTTTTCCAAGCCCTGGTAAAAATCTAGTTGGTGTTTCTGTGAATTCACCTTCTATTCTTACTTTGGCTTCGATAATGAATCTTATGTCAAAAGGTATGCTTTTATTAGTAAGCAACCTCATCCTTTCAGGCCTTGTCTTGTAAATTTTTAAAATTGCATTTTTGCTTAGAAAGGGAAATCTTTTTTCAATTTTAAACAATGTTTCATCCATGATAAAAAAAACAAAAATAAAAAGACAATGAAAATAATTAAAAAAAAAAAAGAAAATATATATACAAATATCAGTTGTTGTGGGAAACTGAAAAATCCGACTTTAATAGTCACGGAGTACCGTTATCTGCCACTTGACCGGACAAACACAATTTAGTACTAAGTTACAACGTCGAGAAATTTGTACCTACAAAAATAGTTTATAATGTAAGATTTCAAATATAACTTATACTTCCTAAACGGCGCCAACAACTTGACACGCTTTTAGTGTAACTATCGCAAGTGCACGATATCGTATCAAGTAGTAAAGTGGACTTTTTGAGTCCGGTTTATCGATCCCACAAGGAAGTTTTGTTATAATTTGAATTATACACTATTAGTCTATTTTTATAGATACTTAAGATGAGTGAAACACACAATTAAAAAGTTTGGTTTAATAATTGCAAAGAAATTGCAATAATAGTTCTAATATTATAAAGAAATAAAAAGATTTCAATATTAATAGATTGATTAATGATAAAATGAAATAGTTGGGATTACAAACTTAGTTCTGTAATATCCGCAATTTCGAACTTCGGTAATTTTCTTTTTTTGGTGTATTTCTCGATCGTAGTGACTCTCGTATACCTTTCAGTGTGTCCTTCCTATCAACTGTTGAACTATATTCTTGTTATTGTTGTGCGAAACCGCCGTTTCGGGGTTGTCGTGGATCCATTTCGTGTTATTAGTCCCCAAATATTGATTCTTATCGTTTTATTCTCTTTCCGGATCATTTTTATCATTTTGGGACCCAAAAGGGGGCGCGGCACAAGGTGCGTGCGCCGGCACACAAATTTCTCCAAATGTTGGTCGCACCAGTCTGTGTGTGCCGCGGCACACCCATCCGCAAGCCGCGGCACAGGCAGTGCCGCGGCACACTGTCCGTGCCGCGGCACACTCGTGTGTCTTCCGCGACCAAAACCCAATCGTACTGCGTGTGCCGCGGCACACGTAAGCCGTGCCGGCACAATGCTAAAACACAGGAGTAAGTTTTCGGCCAGCCGCGGCACACTTGGCCGTGCTGCACACGGCGGTATTTGCGCAGACTGCCCTTATTAGACGAGATCGGTCGTCTCCTCCCCCATTTCCATTGCATCGCGAGAGAGAGGATGAGAGAGGGGAAGGGTTCTTCATCCTTAGCCATTGGGGGTCGATTTTCACCATTTTTCTCCGGTAGTGGAGCCCGGCAATCAATCTAACGCGTGTTCTACGGATCTTGGTACTTGAATCTCCTAAGGTAATATTCTAAAACCCTATTTTCGATTAAATTGGGGGTTTTGGGTTTTTCTTCCGATTCGTTCCGTTTTGTTGGTGGATTCATGATGTATACAATTAATATTGTTAGTATCTTTAGTTTTCCTACGGATTCATGGATATTTTGTGGATTTTACGGAATCGAGAGGGTTTGGTTGTGGTCCGCCCGTTATTGTTTCGGTATGAATACACATGAATCGTAGGCGGGTTTCCGGGTGTATTCCATTTCCATAATCGTTTAGAAGTGGTTGTGATTGTGCTATTCGAATCGTTAGGTTCATTTTCGGTTCCTCGCGGTCGTGCTTGATTCTTCCGTCCGTTCATTGTCGTCTTCCTTTCGTTAGCATCGGGCGTTCGAAGCTTCCCGGTTGAGCCGTATCCGTTCGTGGTTCAGTGCTCGTGGTATCGAGGCAAGTACCTTGCCCATACTTTTCTCGTTTTATGTATATGATGATCGGTGGTCGTCTTGATGTGTTTGTTTGGTTATTTGAAATGAAGTTTCAAAAGGATTTCGGTTTGGCCTCGTTAAAGGCTTTCTTTCAAAACGCGTGTGTTTTGTGAACGGTGTTTTGAGAATTGATTATGATTTGATTATTTTGAACGTTGAAGGATTTTATGAGGATACTCCTATTGTTTAAAGTTATGGAATCGTGTATTCCGTATTTAATCTTGTTATTGTGTTTTTGAAGAGTTTGATAATGGTGTCGAGTTAAAGGCCATCTCTAGTGAGTATTCTTAATGAACTTACATTCTTAACATATTAGTATTGCATGAGTATTGTGTGTGTGTGTATGCTCACTACGGGTTAGACTCGACGGGGTCTCGGTAGGGTTCCACGAAGCTGTGGACCGCGAGCTTGCTTTTAACCACTGTGGGTTAGATCCGACGGGGTCTCGGCAGGGATCCACGAAGCTGTGGGTCCGCGGTTAATTGTGGTGCATTTTTACAAATGTGGTATGATCATTGGCATTTCCGGAAATGAGTACTTTTGAACGGTTTTCATTTGCATGCATTGACTAAATGTGTAAGAGGTAAGTTGTTCGTTTGGCCTACTTGGCTAGGATGGCAATGGAGGATTTTGTTGTTGTTTTAAATCCTTGATTTGTGGATTTTGATGTTGGGATACGAACCTTGTGGTCGTTCTTGTGTACTGTGAGTTGATGAGATTTGGGGCTAAAATCCCAATGGTTTTGTAAAAGTCGTTTTACGGATTTGGGGCTAGAATCCCAACGGTTTGGTTAATGTCATTTTTCAGAAGGTAAACCTTTGGGGCGGTGACCCCTTTTGTCTTTGGATTTTGAAAAGTAGGATTTGATAATCCTAAATTGTTTTCTATTAAAACTCTCGATGGCATTCTAAACCGTTTTATAAATTACTTCCCTTGATTATGATATTTCGATTTTGAAATGTTTTCTCAAACCCTTGCCTCGGGAAGTACTTTTCGTTTCGTTTGGATCTTTGAGGATCCTCGGTTATTGTTATTCGTGGAATGTGAATTGTATGGCTCGTATTTGCACTTTGTTCTTGCACTAGCAAAACAGTGGAGTTTTGCTAACCCCCGAGTATTCGGGGGGTGGATGTCTGTTTTTGCATTCGGGTTTTGGAGCATAACACAGGGTCGGCACGAAGGATGATGAAAGATGAACGATACTAATCACACGAGGATCCGTTGATGTCTTCTTGGTCTAGTTGTATTTTCTTTTCGCCGCAAGATCTTTTCCCGTTGTCACGGGAGTTTATTGTACTCGACCCCTGCGTGGGTATATGTTGGAATTGAGTTGTATGTTATTATTGAAAGACCAAATCGGTCTACTGTGTCATTTTAGCCTGAAAGGCGATGTCTAGATGTTTGATTTTAGTTAACAGCCTGGTAGATCCTCGAGGTGAGGGTCTACGGCGTGTAATATCCCTGAGCGGATTGGGGGTGTTACATAAATGGTATCGGAGCTTAGGTTGAGGAAACCTAGGCTGTCGGGTCAAGTCGTGTTGTTTGAGTCTTGTTTCGTCGGATTTTATCTGACTGAGTTGTGTCGCGACGCGTCATTTGAGTTGTCGGTCGTGATTAGTATCGTGGGGCGATCATCATCTTCGTGCGACCTGTGGAAGTAAGTCTCCCTTCTTTGTGTTATGCCTCGTGTGACACGAGCTATTTTTATGATCATTTGTTAAGTGATGGAATCTTTATATGTATTTTGATGTCACGATATGTATTTAGTCGACTCTCGTATTTAATTTATACGAGGAGTGTCGTCGCTTGTGGTGTCTTTTTATTATTGTTTTTGTCCGTTGCTGATGATTTTCGAATCGATTTGCGCGTTTTACAAGTCCTCTTGTGGAAGCTTTGCGCGTATACACATTCGACTTGTTCACTAGCCAGTGCGGTAGGGTCCTTAGAGGCCTCGAATGGGGCCAGTGGTTTTGTTACGAATGTGGTTATTTGACTCTAATATTTTATTCTTATGAGGAGTAGTGTTCTTTGGATTGTGCATGTTGAATCGTATTTCTTTTATCCATTGCGTGAGCTCTTTTGTAATGACTTTCGGTATTTTACCGACCGAGTTTTATTTCGATAACCGCTTCCCTTAACCGAGTTTTTGGCATTATGGCCTTGATCGCAGTGAAATTCTTTTGACGGTATTTAGTATTTTGTAAATGGCTTTCGTGAGTTTTTGAAATATTACCGTCATCGACCTTTTTGCCATTTTTGTAAATGGTTTTAGCACTGGGTTAGACGTGGGACCCACAGCGCTATGATGTTCCGTGTGATTACACGAAATTTTTGGGCATTCTAGCCTTTTTGGCATCGTCCTTTTTGGCATTGAACTATTTTGAAAACCTTGAGTATCTTAGAAAAATAAAATTTCGAGACATACTTTTCAAATGAGTTATTTTCTTGTGGTACATCCAAGGTGCCACAATACATTTCAAAAATTTTCTACTTCGAGGACCAAAATGCTTTGAGATATTTTCAATATTTTAGAAATATTTTTATTTAGACCCGAGGGTCGAATATTTTGAAAGTTTTCACTAAGAAAAAGTGACTTCATTCTTATCAAGTGCGAAATGGTTCTCCAATGTCTCGATAACGATGTTTCAAGTTTGTACTCTTTGAAAGGTGATACTCAAGATCAACCGGTGTTCTTCTAAATTATTTTCAAAATGAAGTTTTCGTTTTTAAAACCTATCCATTCCCGTTTGAGGGCTGGATATATATGTATGATGTGCGCGTTGTCATTTTGATGTTAACTCCCGAGTATGACCGAATTGGCGGTGTGAGCGTTGAATCGTTTTTCCACACATTTGTTGTGTTAGCCCTTTGTGAGAGGTGGGATGTTGGTGTTGAATGTTGTCGCCTAGTGGTGATCTCTGCGTTATCGCGCATGTGCGAGCTGTTAGAGCTTGGGTTGGTAGGGTCGTGTGCATCGGTGATCGTTCCGTTATGTGCCGGTTGTTTAATGTCTTGTTACCTTGCTCTGTTTTTGTGAATTTCGCGGACGAGGTCGAAAGTAATGCCCATACTATTTTGACTTCAATATTTTCTCTTTCCCAGTCTATCGATTCGCTCATGTTCGTTGGTACTTTATGAACTTGTTACGTATTTCGGTTTCATCGTTCGAGCAAGTGTGATCTTGTTGTGGGCCGATCTGGTTATCGATGTGACTTTTTCGAGTTCGGTTCGATTCTTGTGAACCTTGTTCGGGAGTGACATCATCTAGTTCTATTAGTTCTTTTATTGAAGTGGATCGGATTTGGAACTCTTGTGTTTTCGACTTTGTCGACTCATTTATGTTCGTTGACATTTTCTGAGCTTGTTCTGCCCCTTGCTTTTGTTGATCGAACAAGTGTGGTATTGTTTCGGAATAACTCGTTTGTCATTGTGACTTTTCAATCGCTATTCCCTTTCATGTGAATCTTATGGGGATGCATGTCTTGTTATTCTCACCAGATCATCCTGGGAGTTGTTGTTTGAACTTTATTGTTCTTCGTGTTTCGAACATGATTGTTCGATTTTTGTTGTCTCGATCGTTGTAGTTCGATCGTTTGATTGTTCGGTTTTTGTTGATCTCGTTCCGTGATTGGTGAACGTTCAGGCTCCTTCGTAATTCCCTTCAGTTCGGGAAATTAGTCTCAGTTTCGATCTCCCAACCCTTGGGTGGTGGGATTCCGTATTTGTTCAGCGGTTGACTCGCTTTTTGATTGATGTACCGTTGGGTTGGTCAATCATATTGATTTTCGTTCGTTGTGTTTTGTGATTGTCGGATAATTGACTTGATTGTATTGTCCATTTGATGACGCTTGTCACTTGTTGGTTTTATTATATCCCTAACGGGGACGTTATGTTGGTCGTCGTGGAGCGTGTTTTCACGCCGTATGTCTCTTTGTGTTTCTTGCAGCATTTCGCCGTTGGGTGCGAGTTTTCTGTTTTTGTGTATCTCGTTGAGTTTTCCTGGCGGGTATATTGCTTCCCCCTACTTGTTTTAAGTTTCGGGACGAAACTTCTTTTAAGGAGGGTAGAATGTAATATCCGCAATTTCGAACTTCGGTAATTTTCTTTTTTTGGTGTATTTCTCGATCGTAGTGACTCTCGTATACCTTTCAGTGTGTCCTTCCTATCAACTGTTGAAAAATATTCTTGTTATTGTTGTGCGAAACCGCCGTTTCGGGGTTGTCGTGGATCCATTTCGTGTTATTAGTCCCCAAATATTGATTCCTATCGTTTTATTCTCTTTCCGGATCATTTTTATCATTTTGGAACCCAAAAAGGGGTGTGGGCCGCGGCACAAGGTGCGTGCGCCGCGGCACACAAATTTCTCCAAATGTTGGTCGGGCAATCTGTACTGTGTGCCGCGGCACACCCATCCGGTGCCGCGGCACGCAGCAAGGCCGCGGCACACTGTCCGTGCCGCGGCACACTCGTGTGTCTTCCGCGACCAAAACCTAATCAGACGTGTGCCGCGGACACGCAGTGGCCGCGGCACAATGCTAAAACACAGGAGTAAGTTTTCGGCTGTGCGGCACACTTCGGCCAGGCCGCACACGAAGCGGTATTTTCGCAGACTCGTCCTTATTAGACGAGATCGGTCGTCTCCTCCCCCCATTTCCACTGCATCGCGAGAGAGAGGATGAGAGAGGGGAAGGGTTCTTCATCCTTAGCCATTGGGGGGTCGATTTTCACCATTTTCTCGGTAGTGGAGCCCGGCAATCAATCTAACGCGTGTTCTACGGATCTTGGTACTTGAATCTCCTAAGGTAATATTCTAAAACCCTATTTTCGATTAAATTGGGGGTTTTGGGTTTTTCTTCCGATTCGTTCCGTTTTGTTGGTGGATTCATGATGTATACAATTAATATTGTTAGTATCTTTAGTTTTCCTACGGATTCATGGATATTTTGTGGATTTTTACGGAATCGAGAGGGTTTGGTTGTGGTCCGCCCTCGTTATTGTTTCGGTATGAATACACATGAATCGTAGGCGGGTTTCCGGGTGTATTCCATTTCCATAATCGTTTAGAAGTGGTTGTGATTGTGCTATTCGAATCGTTAGGTTCATTTTCGTCGGTTCCTCGCGGTCGTGCTTGATTCTTCCGTTCCGTTCATTGTCGTCTTCCTTTTCGTTAGCATCGGGCGTTACTAAGCTTCCGGTTGAGCCGTATCCGTACGTGGCTCAGTGCTCGTGGAATCGAGGCAATTACCTTGCCCATACTTTTCTCGTTTTATGTATATGATGATCGGTGGTCGTCTTGATGTGTTTGTTTGGTTATTTGAAATGAAGTTTCAAAAGGATTTCGGTTTGGCCTCGTTAAAGGCTTTCTTTCAAAACGCGTGTGTTTTGTGAACGGTGTTTTGAGAATTGATTATGATTTGATTATTTTGAACGTTGAAGGATTTTATGAGGATACTCCTATTGTTTAAAGTTATGGAATCGTGTATTCCGTATTTAATCTTGTTATTGTGTTTTTGAAGAGTTTGATAATGGTGTCGAGTTAAAGGCCATCTCTAGTGAGTATTCTTAATGAACTTACATTCTTAACATATTAGTATTGCATGAGTATTGTGTGTGTGTGTATGCTCACTACGGGTTAGACTCGACGGGGTCTCGGTAGGGTTCCACGAAGCTGTGGACCGCGAGCTTGCTTTTAACCACTGTGGGTTAGATCCGACGGGGTCTCGGCAGGGATCCACGAAGCTGTGGGTCCGCGGTTAATTGTGGTGCATTTTTACAAATGTGGTATGATCATTGGCATTTCCGGAAATGAGTACTTTTGAACGGTTTTCATTTGCATGCATTGACTAAATGTGTAAGAGGTAAGTTGTTCGTTTGGCCTACTTGGCTAGGATGGCACTGGAGTATTTTGTTGTTGTTTTAAATCCTTGATTTGTGGATTTTGATGTTGGGATACGAACCTTGTGGTCGTTCTTGTGTACTGTGAGTTGATGAGATTTGGGGCTAAAATCCCAATGGTTTTGTAAAAGTCGTTTTACGGATTTGGGGCTAGAATCCCAACGGTTTGGTTAATGTCATTTTTCAGAAGGTAAACCTTTGGGGCGGTGACCCCTTTTGTCTTTGGATTTTGAAAAGTAGGATTTGATAATCCTAAATTGTTTTCTATTAAAACTCTCGATGGCATTCTAAACCGTTTTATAAATTACTTCCCTTGATTATGATATTTCGATTTTGAAATGTTTTCTCAAACCCTTGCCTCGGGAAGTACTTTTCGTTTCGTTTGGATCTTTGAGGATCCTCGGTTATTGTTATTCGTGGAATGTGAATTGTATGGCTCGTATTTGCACTTTGTTCTTGCACTAGCAAAACGGTGGAGTTTGCTAACCCCGAGTATTCGGGGTGGATGTCTGTTTTTGCATTCAGGTTTTGGAGCATAACACAGGGTCGGCACGAAGGATGATGAAAGATGAACGATACTAATCACACGAGGATCCGTTGATGTCTTACTGGTCTAGTTGTATTTTCTTTTCCGCTGCAGTATCTTTTCCCGTTTATGCAGAGTTTATTGTACTCTGACCCCTGCGTGGGTATATGTTGGAATTGAGTTGTATGTTATTATTGAAAGACCAAATCGGTCTACTGTGTCATTTTAGCCTGAAAGGCGATGTCTAGATGTTTGATTTTAGTTAACAGCCTGGTAGATCCTCGAGGTGAGGGTCTACGGCGTGTAATATCCCTAAGCGGATTGGGGGTGTTACAAGTTCGTCATTAGTTATAAAAGATGTATTGGAGATCAAAAGATGAATTTACTTATTATGTTGTGTAGATTCGATTTTCCTTAAAAAGACGGTTTCTCTTTCGAACTATAAAACGCCCCTTACATATTGAATCAATCCACTATATTTCTATGTTGATTGGCTTCAATACATAGCATTAGGATTTGTGAAAATAACTCAATGAATCATCTAAGGACTAGGGGTATATTTATATCCCCTAGAACAACTTAGAGTGAAGATCATTTGATCTAATCAAACATATTTTCTTTCGAAACATATGAAGACCATAAATATCTTCATTAATTGGCCAAATAAATAAAGATTGTTAAAACAATGAAAATCACACACAATAATAAGTAATTCACAATAGATATTTTATACAAACATAAATAACATGACTAACCTTGTTTATAATCCCAACTTAAGGAACTTAGCCCATAAAGGGTTTATTACACATATTACAAGCTTTGATGGTCATGTTTAGTTGAATCAAGAGAAAGAATTGATCCTAACTCCCTTAGCAGATAAAGGAGATAGAAGCAATAAACTCTCTGAACAACATATGTTGTACCACACTAACAAAGATCACTCAAGAACACAAGTGTGTTCTTCACACAAAAAGAAAAGTTTACAAGAAAATGGAAAATTATAAGATGAATGGTAAATGATGAAGGATCTAAGGGGTCTATTTATACAACTAAAGTCATCTAATAGCTCCAAAACTACAGCATTGTTACATTAGATCGGATCAATGCCAGCCATCCCCTCAATAATACACAAAAAGTATAAAAATTAGACAAATCATAGAAATTGTCCAAGAGTTACGGCCGTAACATTCAGGAGTTACGGCCGTAACTAGGGTGACTTACGGCCGTAACCCCTGAATGTTACGGCCGTAACGTGGCTTCGTAAATTTCCTCATTTGAAGCTTTGATAGTTATGTTTTTAGCCCATAATTCCTCAGACTTTGCGTTTTGGCCCCAGATCTTCTTCGGATGATAACTTTTGATATATAACTCTGATTTTGAATCCGGAAAGACTGCCGAATTCGTCTCGGAAAGCCCTACAACATGAATATATCAAAATTCAATAAATAGAATATTTATTAAACATGTTTTTTCTTGAGTAATTCAGTTATTTAATCCGATCATCATCCGATAAAATTAAAATTATTAAAACTAATAAATTAAAAGCAAAAAACGAGTAGACTAGCTCAATTATGGGTGAATTTTATCGATACAAACCATGGATAAGTGTACAAAACTGACACTTATCAATGTGTTAGGGGATAAGACCCGAATTGGGTGCCTATGTTCCGGGGTATTCCCGTGTGGATGCTTCCGTGACCCTTGGTTGCGACCATGGGGTTTATGTGATAAAAGAGAGAGAGACAACGTCGGTTGTGTGATGAAATATTCCCTGTTGATTATTTGGTACTGTGATTGGTAACATGGCGTATATCGTTGTTAGTAGTTGTTATTTGATATGCATTCTCTGACCCTGGTTACCTGGTACGATTCGTCGTGCCAGGTAAAATTGTTCATCATGTGCAGGACATTCCCGAGGGGTCCGGTCAGACTTGAGCGGTGTTGGAATTATCTCTAGCCGCTGCTTAAATTGAAATAAATTTGCTTTCTTTTGGAAAGCCTTTGTTGTATAATAATCGGACTTCGAATTACATTTCTCCTTAAAATCTTTTGACTCACGTTATGTAAACCTTGAACTTAATGTTTTATCGCGACTTCCTTAAATTGTCTATTTTTCTAACTAGCCTTGTGGGTCCCAAATGGGATTCACGGCACTGTAATACCTCGAGAGATTTTAGGGGTGTTACAGAAAATGGTATAGGAGCGCAAAACTCCTGGTTTGAATAAAATTTCTCCTAATTTTTCAAAGTCCAACACCCTAAGCGATCGAAACTTCTCATGGGAATGTAAAGTAAGTGATATGTGTGTTTTTGTCTATGTACTACATTTGATTGTAAACCGTGTATGGAACTGGCTTTAGATTAATACCGTCAGTGATGGCACGCCGAGGAGCTAGAAGGGTAGTGAATGACGCTCAGGGTTCCGCCGCGAACCACAATGAGGACGGGAACACTGCCGAGACCCATCCTGCTGGGGGCCAGCCACCACTAGTTAATCAAAACGATCAGGAGGCGGAACGCCAGAATAACAACCCGGGAGGCATGGACCCAGCTTTTGTTCAGGCCCTTGCCCAAGCTATCGCCATGGGAATTGCTCAGGTCAACCAGGCGGAACGGATACCGGTCATCAATGTGGAAGAAAACGCAGGAAGAGACCGATGGTTAGGAGAAATGCTGAAGGCTAGGCCTCCATTATTTGACGGGACAGGAGAGAAACACGTGGACGACTGGATTTCTGAAATGGAGACTGCCTTCGAAGTAATCGGATGCCCAGAGAACCAGAAGGTGCCGCTCGGGATTAATCAACTCCATGACACTGCTGCATGTTGGTGGAGGACTTACAGTCCAGAGGACCGAGTGGTCGGGTGGACCGAATTTGCCCGACTACTACGGAGCGAGTACTGTCCCAGATCAGTCCGAACTGCTCGCGCACGAGACTTTTTCAGTGCCGGGCGACTTTCTTGGCGATTTCTTCCTCCAATCATCTCATCCAACATCTTTCTTGAGTTCTTGGTGTATTATAACAATATCAACACGAATCTTTCATCCTAATCCAAGGTAAATCTCTTAGAACCCTACTTTTGGATAATTTAGGGGTTTTAGGATTTTCTTCCGATTCGTTCCGTTTTGTTGGTGGATTCATGATGAATATGATTAAACTTGTCAATATCATTAGTTTTCCTACGGATTCATGGTATATTTTCATGGTTTTGCGAAATCGAGAGGGTTTGGTTGTGGTCCGCCCTCGTTGTTATTTTTGTACGAATATACATGAATCGTAGGCGGGTTTGCGGGCGTATTCCATTTCCGTATTCGTTTAGAATTGGTTGTGATTATGTTCTTCAAATTGTTAGGTTCGGTTCCGTTGATTCCTAGCGTTCGCCGGTGATTATCCTTTCCGTTCGTTGTGTCATCAATTATTCAAGGCAAGTATTTTTTGGGAACCTTTATGCTTAACATGTAATAGTAATGTATATTGTGTGTGCTTTACTCACCCTGGGAGGGTCCGACGGGGCCTCGGGGGAATCTATGACTTCACTCTAGATTCACGAGTTTGTTTCGCTAGCCAGCTCGGGAGGGTCCTTAGAGGCCTCGGGTGGGATTCATGGTGGCGTCTGGTCTGGCGATGCACATGCGTGACTTGTTTTATAAGTGGCCGGCTCGGGAGGGTCCTTAGAGGCCTCGGGTGGGATTCATGGTGGCGTCTGGTCTAGGCAATTTGATTATTTCTTGTTTGTTTAGGAAAAGACATGTCTGGTTTTGGTTTTTGAAATGATATTGGTGCATGTACTATGAAATGTGTAAGCGATTGGTTTGCCTTGATTACTTGTACTAGCGTAATTGCTAACCCCTTTGGGGACCCGTTGTGGGGAAATTCTTGTTATGGATTTCAGGTTATAATCATCTGGATGAGCAAGCCTTTGGGACGATCACGAGGATGTTGGCCAGGGTCGTTGACATATGCGTTTGAGTCCTTTTATTTCCGTTATTCCATTCGATATGGTTGTTGTCCACTTTTGAAACTTATAGATTGTACTCGCGAGTACTTAGGCTTTTCTCTTCGGATTAAGATTTATATTCGTCAAGTTCTTTATGTTGTCATTGTGGATTATTCCGCCGGTTGTACCGGACGTGTGATTTGGTTTTAAATTGAATTATGTGTATATTTACTGTGGTAAATTGTGTCTAGCCTGGTGGGTCCCATGTAGGGGTCTATGGCACTGTAATATACCCTGAATATATCGGGGGTGTTACACTAAGTAACTAGTGCTCTGTCCTGGATTATTGTTTCTATTTTTTTAAAAATATTTATCGACGATCCAACCATACGGATGTCAATATATATCTAATTTAGTGATGTTTTCAAATTTTCAAAAAATACAAAATTAATTTGATTTGAGATCTTAGCAAACCAATACTAAATTGACTAGTACTAGCTAAGTAACTAGTACTCTGTCGTCGATTATTGTTTCTATTTTTTTCAAAATATTTCTCGACGATCCAACCATAAGAATGTCAATATATATCTAATTGAGTGACGTTCCAAAATTTTCAAAAAATAAAAAATTAATTTGGTTTGAGATCTTAGCAAACCAATACTAAATTGACTAGTACTAGCTAAATAACTAGTGCTCTGTCCTCGATTATTGTTTCTATTTTTTTAAAAATATTTATCGACGATCCAACCGTACGGATGTCAATATATATCTAATTGAGTGATGTTCCCAAATTTTCAAAAAAATAAAAAATTAATTTGGTTTGAGATCTTAGCAAACCAATACTAAATTGACTAGAACTAGCTAAGTAACTAGTGCTCTATCCTCGATTATTATTTCTATTTTTTTAAAAATATTTCTCGACGATCCGATGGTACGGATGTCAATATATATCTAATTGAGTGATGTTCCCAAATTTTTCAAAAAATAAAAAATTAATTTGGTTTGAGATCTTAGCAAACCAATACTAAATTGACTAGTACTAGCTAAGTAACTAGTGCTCTATCCTCGATTATTGTTTCTATTTTTTTAAAAATATTTCTCGACGATCCAACTGTACGGATGTCAATATATATATCTAATTGAGTGATGTTCTCAAATTTTCAAAAAATAAAAAATTAATGTGGTTTGAGATCTTAGCAAACCAATACTAAATTGACTAGTACTAGCTAAGTAACTAGTGCTCTGTCGTCGATTATTATTTCTATTTTTTTAAAAATATTTCTCGACGATCCAACCGTACGGATATCAATATATATCTAATTGAGTGATGTTCCCAAATTTTCAAAAAATATAAAATTTTCAAGTTTGAGACTTAGCAAACCAATACTAAATTGACTAGTACTAGCTAACTAACTAGTGCTCTGTCGTCGATTATTGTTTCTATTTTTTTAAAAATATTTCTCGACGATCCAACCATACGGATGTCAATATATATCTAATTGAGTGATGTTTCCAAATTTTCAAAAAAATAAAAAATTAATTTGGTTTGAGATCTTAGCAAACCAATACTAAATTGACTAGTACTAGCTAAATAACTAGTGCTCTGTCCTCGATTATTGTTTCTATTTTTTTAAAAATATTTATCGACGATCCAACCGTACGGATGTCAATATATATCTAATTGAGTGATGTTCCCAAATTTTCAAAAAAATAAAAAATTAATTTGGTTTGAGATCTTAGCAAACCAATACTAAATTGACTAGAACTAGCTAAGTAACTAGTGCTCTATCCTCGATTATTATTTCTATTTTTTTAAAAATATTTCTCGACGATCCGATGGTACGGATGTCAATATATATCTAATTGAGTGATGTTCCCAAATTTTTCAAAAATAAAAAATTAATTTGGTTTGAGATCTTAGCAAACCAATACTAAATTGACTATTACTATCTAAGTAACTAGTGATATATCCTCGATTATTTTTTCTATTTTTTTAAAAATATTTCTCGACGATCCATCTGTACGGATGTCAATATATATCTAATTGAGTGATGTTCTCAAATTTTCAAAAATAAAAAATTAATGTGGTTTGAGATCTTAGCAAACCAATATTAAATTGACTAGTACTAGCTAAGTAACTAGTGCTCGTAATTGCCGATTATTATTTCTATTTTTTTAAAAATATTTCTCGACGATCCAACCGTACGGATATCAATATATATCTAATTGAGTGATGTTCCCAAATTTTCAAAAAATATAAAATTTTCAAGTTTGAGACTTAGCAAACCAATACTAAATTGACTAGTACTAGCTAACTAACTAGTGCTCTGTCGTCGATTATTGTTTCTATTTTTTTAAAAATATTTCTCGACGATCCAACCATACGGATGTCAATATATATCTAATTGAGTGATGTTCCCAAATTTTCAAAAAAATAAAAAATTAATTTGGTTTGAGATCTTAGCAAACCAATACTAAATTGACTAGTACTAGCTAAGTAACTAGTGCTCTGTCCTTGATTATTGTTTCTATTTTTTTAAAAATATTTCTCTACGATCCAACTATACAGATGTCAATATGTATCTAATTGAGTGATGTTCCCAAATTTTTCAAAAAATAAAAAATTAATTTGGTTTGAGATCTTTGCAAACCAATACTAAATTGACTAGTACTAGGTAAGTAACTATTGCTCTATCCTCGATTATTGTTTCTATTTTTTTAAAAATATTTCTCGACGATCCAACCGTATGGATGTCAATATATATCTAATTGAGTGATGTTTCCAAATTTTAAAAAATAAAAAATTAATTTGGTTTGAGATCTTAGCAAACCAATACTAAATTGACTAGTACTAGCTAAGTACTAGTGCTCTGTCCTCGATTATTGTTTCTATTTTTTTAAAAATATTTATCAACGATCCAACTGTACGGATGTCAATATATATCTATTTGAGTGATGTTCCCAAATTTTTAAAAAATAAAATATTAATTTGGTTTGAGATCTTAGCAAACCAATACTAAATTGACTAGTACTAGCTAAGTAACTAGTGCTCTCTCGTGGATTATTGTTTATATTTTTTTAAAAATATTTCTCGACGATCCAACCATACGGATGTCAATATATATTTAATTGAGTGATGTTCCCAAATTTTCAAAAAATAAAAAATTAATTTGATTTGAGATCTTAGCAAACCAATACTAAATTGACTAGTACTAGCTAAGTAACTAGTGCTCTGTCGTGGATTATTGTTTCTATTTTTTTAAAAATATTTCTCGACGATCCAACCGTACGGATGTCAATATATATCTAATTGAGTGATGTTCCCAAATTTTCAAAAAAATAAAAAATTAATTTGGTTTGAGATCTTAGCAAACCAATACTAAATTGACTAGTACTAGCTAAGTAACTAGTGCTCTGTCCTGGATTACTGTTTCTATTTTTTTAAAAATATTTCTCGATGATCAAACTGTACGGATGTCAATATATATCTAATTGAGTGATGTTCCCAAATTTTCAAAAAATAAAAAATTAATTTGGTTTGAGATCTTAGCAAACCAATACTAAATTGACTCGTACTAGCTAAGTAACTAGTGCCCTGTCGTGGGTTATTGTTTCTATTTTTTTTAAATATTTATCGACGATCCAACCATACGGATGTCAATATATATCTAATTTAGTGATGTTCCCAAATTTTAAAAAAATAAAAAATTAATTTGGTTTGAGATCTTAGTAAACCAATACTAAATTGACTAGTACTAGCTAACTAACTAGTGCTCTCTCGTCGATTATTGTTTCTATTTTTTTAAAAATATTTATCGATGATCCAACCATACGGATGTCAATATATATCTAATTGAGTGATGTTCCCAAATTTTCAAAAAAATAAAAAATTAATTTGGTTTCAGATCTTAGCAAACCAATACTAAATTGACTAGTACTAGCTAAGTAACTAGTGCTCTGTCGTCGATTATTGTTTCTATTTTTTTAAAAATATTTCTCGACGATCCAACCGTACGGATATCAATATATATATATATAATTGAGTGATGTTCCCAAATTTTCAAAAAATAAAAAAATTTCAAGTTTGAGATCTTAGCAAACCAATACTAAATTGACTAGTACTAGCTAACTAACTAGTGCTCTGTCGTCGATTATTGTTTCTATTTTTTTAAAATATTTATCGACGATCCAACCGTACGGATGTCAATATATATCTAATTGAGTGATGTTCCCAAATTTTCAAAAAAATAAAAAATTAATTTGGTTTGAGATCTTAGCAAACCAATACTAAATTGACTAGTACTAGCTAAGTAACTAATGCTCTGCCCTTGATTATTGTTTCTATTTTTTTAAAAATATTTCTCGACGTTCCAACTATACGGATGTCAATATATATCTAATTGAGTGATGTTCCCAAATTTTTCAAAAAATAAAAAATTAATTTGGTTTGAGATCTTAGCAAACCAATACTAAATTGACTAGTACTAGCTAAGTAACTATTGCTCTATCCTCGATTATTGTTTCTATTTTTTTTAAAAATATTTCTCGACGATCCAACCGTACGGATGTCAATATATATCTAATTGAGTGATGTTTCTAAATTTTAAAAAATAAAAAATTAATTTGGTTTGAGATCTTAGCAAACCAATACTAAATTGACTAGTACTAGCTAAGTACTAGTGCTCTGTCCTCGATTATTGTTTCTATTTTTTTAAAAATATTTATCAACGATCCAACTGTACGGATGTCAATATATATCTATTTGAGTGATATTCCCAAATTTTTAAAAAATAAAATATTAATTTGATTTGAGATCTTAGCAAACCAATACTAAATTGACTAGTACTAGCTAAGTAACTAGTGGTCTGTCGTGGATTATTGTTTATATTTTTTTAAAAATATTTCTCGACGATCCAACCATACGGATGTCAATATATATCTAATTGAGTGATGTTCCCAAAGTTTCAAAAAATAAAAAAATAATTTGGTTTGAGATCTTAGCAAACCAATAATAAATTGACTAGTACTAGCTAAGTAACTAGTGCTGTGTCCTCGATTATTTTTTCATTTTTTAAAAATATTTCTCGATTATCCAACCATACGGATGTCAATATATATCTAATTGAGTGATGTTCCCAAATTTTCATAAAATAAAAAATTAATTTGGTTTGAGATCTTAGCAAACCAATACTAAATTGACTAGTACTAGCTAAGTAACTAGTGCTCTGTCCTCGATTATTGTTTCTATTTTTTTAAAAAAAATTCTCGACGATCAAACTGTACGGATGTCAATATATATCTAATTGAGTGATGTTCCCAAATTTTCAAAAAATAAAAAATTAATTTAGTTTGAGATCTTAGCAAACCAATACTAAATTGACTAGTACTAGCTAAGTAACTAGTGCCCTGTCGTGGGTTATTGTTTCTATTTTTTTAAAATATTTATCGACGATCCAACCATACGGATGTCAATATATATCTAATTTAGTGATGTTCCCAAATTTTCAAAAAATAAAAAATTAATTTGGTTTGAGATCTTAGTAAACCAATACTAAATTGACTAGTACTAGCTAACTAACTAGTGCTCTGTCGTCGATTATTGTTTCTATTTCTTTAAAAATATTTATCGACGATCCAACCATACGGATGTCAATATATATCTAATTGAGTGATGTTCCCAAATTTTCAAAAAAATAAAAAATTAATTTGGTTTCAGATCTTAGCAAACCAATACTAAATTGACTAGTACTAGCTAAGTAAATAGTGCTCTGTCGTCGATTATTGTTTCTATTTTTTTAAAAATATTTCTCGACGATCCAACCGTATGGATATCAATATATATCTAATTGAGTGATGTTCCCAAATTTTCAAAAAATAAAAAATTTTCAAGTTTGAGATCTTAGCAAACCAATACTAAATTGACTAGTACTAGCTAACTAACTAGTGCTCTGTCGTCGATTATTGTTTCTATTTTTTTAAAAATATTTATCGACGATCCAACCATACGGATGTCAATATATATCTAATTGAGTGATGTTCCCAAATTTTTAAAAAAATAAAAAATTAATTTGGTTTGAGATCTTATCAAACAAATACTAAATTGACTAGTACTAGCTAAGTAACTAGTGCTCTGTCCTTGATTATTGTTTCTATTTTTTTAAAAATATTTCTCGACGATCCAACTATACGGATGTCAATATATATCTAATTGAGTGATGTTCCCAAATTTTTCAAAAAATAAAAAATTAATTTGGTTTGAGATCTTAGCAAACCAATACTAAATTGACTAGTACTAGCTAAGTAACTATTGCTCTATCTTCGATTATTGTTTCTATTTTTTTAAAAATATTTCTCGACGATCCAACCGTAAGGATGTCAATATATATCTAATTGAGTGATGTTTCCAAATTTTAAAAAATAAAAAATTAATTTGGTTTGAGATCTTAGCAAACCAATACTAAATTGACTAGTACTAGCTAAGTACTAGTGCTCTGTCCTCGATTATTGTTTCTATTTTTTTAAAAATGTTTATCAACGATCCAACTGTACGGATGTCAATATATATCTATTTGAGTGATGTTCCCAAAATTTTAAAAAATAAAATATTAATTTGGTTTGAGATCTTAGCAAACCAATACTAAATTGACTAGTACTAGCTAAGTAACTAGTGCTCTGTCCTCGATTATTTTTTCTATTTTTTTAAAAATATTTCTCGATGATCCAACCGTACGGATGTCAATATATATCTAATGGAGTGATGTTCCCAAATTTTCATAAAATAAAAAATCAATTTGGTTTGAGATCTTAGCAAACCAATACTAAATTGACTAGTACTAGCTAAGTAACTAGTGCTCTGTCCTCGATTATTGTTTCTATTTTTTTAAAAATATTTCTCGACGATCAAACTGTACGGATGTCAATATATATCTAAGTGAGTGATGTTCCCAAATTTTAAAAAAATAAAAAATTAATTTGGTTTGAGATCTTAGCAAACCAATACTAAATTGACTATTTTTTTTTTTGGTAAATAAATGTATATTTCACCAAGTGAGCTTTGAAGCACAATCCTTACAAGCATAACGCTAGAGAAACAACCAATACAAAGTAAACTAGCAGTAACAAGACTATGAACTTAACAGTCTAGCTAGTTTTGGATCTCTCCTACTACACATAGCAATCTGGTACTGACACACAGAAATGATGCTCTCAGCAGTTTGATTAATATTCTGAAATCTCCTCTTGTTCCTTTCAATCCATACCTGATAGATCACAATAGCCACAACAAGTCTGTAGAGTTTTTGTTTCCCTCTGTTAGATTTACATTGAGTAATCAAAAACTGTTTCTCATCATTCCATCCCATTTTTCTTCTGTGTAAACCACACCAACTTGTAACCTTCTCCCAAATAGAGGCAGAGAAATGACATTTGAAAAATAAGTGGTCCAGATTTTCATCTTCTCTCTTACACAAGATGCATTGTTTATTCACAGTTATGCCAATAAGAGCCAATCTATCACAAGTATTTAGTCTCCCCAGCAATGCAAGCCAACAAATAAAGATAGTTTTGGGAAGAGCAATGTTGCAACTGATCATTTTATGCCAACTGACTTTTTGAACCTCACCCCTCATGAATAGATATGCTTTACGAATTGAAAAAGCAGGGTCAAGAAGCATCTGAGTACCAATTTGTGAGTTGAGAAGATATGATCTAGCTCCAATAATCTTCTTTATCACCCAAGCAGCTTGAGAAGGAACTGACATAGTGAGAATGTTTTGATGCTTTATATAGTAGCCATGCACCCAATGTATCCAAATTCTATCTTTTTTTTGTGTCAAATTCCAAAGAAGTTTGCAGAGAGCCGCCTTGTTCCACAATTGTATGCATGTGATATTCCAGCCACCTGCAATTCTAGGAAGGCACATCTGATCCCAAGAGACAAGAGCTTTCTTAGAAATATTAGCTTTCCCAGTCCATAAGAAAATCCTGCAATTAGTTTGAATTACTTTTAGAACTTTTTGAGGAATGAGGAAGACCTGACACCAATAATTTTGTAAACTGGACAGCATAGAATTGATGAGCTGCAACCTCCCTGCATAAGACAACAACTTTGAACTCCAACAGTCTACTCTTGCCAGCACCCTTTTAATTAGTGGTTGACATTGCACTACAGTAAGCTTCTTAGTAGAAAGGGGCACTCCCAGATATTTAAATGGAAGTTCTCCTCTCTCCATTCCTGTTTCACCAAGGATCAATTCCTGAATCTGATTTGCAACTCCCCCAAAATATATACAGCTCTTGGCCTGGTTAGCTTTTAACCCAGAAACCTCAGAAAATTTTTGGAAAGTCTTCAATAGCTGTCTCACAGAAGAAGCATCACCTCTTGTAAACAATAACAAGTCATCTGCAAAGCATAGATGGACAAGCCCAAATTTCTTGCATCTTGGGTGAAAATGAAAGAGTTTATCAGATCTCAACTCAAGTAGACCCCTATTCAGATATTCCATACAAAGAACAAAAAGATAAGGTGAAAGTGGATCTCCTTGTCTCAATCCTTTCTTAGCATGAAATGGAACTGTAGTCTTCCCATTAACATTAAGAGAATATGACACAGTAGAGATACACGTCATAATCCATTGAACAAATTTATGAGGAAAACCAAATTCAAGCATCAGAAAATTCAGAAAAGGCCATTCAAGGGAGTCATAGGCCTTCTGGATGTCTATCTTAATAACACACCTAGGAGATATGTGCTTCCTATTATAACCCTTGACAATTTCATGACTAAGCAAAATATTGTCAAAAATAGACCTCCCCTTAACAAAAGCTGATTGATTTGCACTCACAATATCATCCAAAACAGATTGAAGCATATTAGCTAGTACCTTTGAAATAATCTTGTATAAAACTGTGCAACAAGCAATCGGCCTAAAATCCTTTGAAGTACATGCATTCTCAGTTTTGGGTAAAAGGGTGATGAGTGTGCTATTAACCTGTTCAGGTAGAATACCTGTCTGAAAGAATTGACTGACAGCTGCACACACATAGTCACCAATCTTATTCCAAGTAGCCTTGTAAAAGTGAACATTGAATCCGTCTATCCCAGGGGATTTTGATGATTCCATGCTGAAGAGAGCATTCTTTATTTCTTGTCCAGTAATTGTCTCACTCAACATTTGACCCTTATGCAGATCAAGAATAGGCCCTCTTGCTATAACTTTCCTATCAACCATTGGGAGATATTCTGCTGCACTGCCCATCAAATTCATGTAGAAATTCTTGAGCTCTTCCTTAATCTGTGATTGAGATACATACCTTTCCCCAGAAGCTGAAATCAGGAGTTTGATAGCTTTATTAGACTGTCTTGTTTTGGCATATGCTTGAAAAAATTTGGTGTTTGAGTCACCAAGTTGTATCCAATCAACTCTAGATTTTTGCATCCATATTTGTTCTTCAATGTTGCTCCACTTCTCAAGTTCTTCCGGAATGTGTTTTTCATCCCTGATAAGCTCCTCATTTTTCAAATTAAAAATCATATTCCTCTGTATGACTGATAGATCACTTCTCAGTTTATCCAGTCTTTCAGGGATATTCCTGAAATGAGCTATATTCAACTGCTTCAACGGGTACTTTAACTTCTTAAGATTATTCCAAATATTCAGTAACAAATTACCCCGTGGTTGTGATCTCCAATTGTTACTCAAAATCTGCTCAAAATCAGGATGTGTTGTAAGTGCATTCAGAAATCTAAATGGAGTTTTATTTAATCTGATATCATCTTCTATAGAGACCAATTGAGGACAATGATCTGATATACCCCTCTCAAGAATCTCAACAATAACTGAACTATGATCTCTGAACCATGCCTCGTTTTCAATGCACCTATCAATCAGAGATAAGATCCTATCATCACCATGTTTATTATTGCACCAGGTATATGAATTTCCCACCATTCTCAAAGCTGTAAGTTCATTCTCCTGCATGCAAGCCTCAAAGTCCTGAAAATCTGAGGTAGTCACAGGATTCCCTTGGAATCTGTCCTCAATCCTCAAAACTGAATTAAAATCTCCACCAATTATAAGGGGAGCAGAAGTGTTGTGGCTAATTCTGGAAATAAAATTCCATAGGTCCTTCTTAGCTCATTTGTGTTGAAAGCATAGATAGCCATAATCTCAAAACATTTCCCAGATAGCAAGTCAACCACCTTGCAATAAATCCCTTGAGCACAACTATCCATCACAGTCAAAGTCACTCTCCTAGGATTCCATCCAATCCATATTCTACCATTAGCAGCATGATTATAGTTGTGACAAAATTCCCACTGCTTTTTCACTTTCCCAGAGCATTTCAAAAATTTTGCAAGTTTTACTCTAGTTTCCAAAAGAGCCATAATATCTAGTTTATGTTTCATCAAAAGGAGCCTAATCTCCTTTTGTTTGAAGGGTTTGTTACAACCCCTCACGTTCCAAAACATGGCCTTCATTTTTCAACAAAGGGGATAAGGTCCCCGCCCTCATTTTCATTAGTACCAGGAATCTTCTCATCATTCAAAGCATTGAAAGTATTATCAATATCAATTTGGTTAGAACTTTGACCAGCAACAGCGTGCCTAAAAGTTCGTCTAGGTTCAGTCCAAGCTTCCTTCTCAGTTTGTGTAGCAGAAACAGGATTGTTAATTGGGACAGACTTCTTCACCTCATTAACTTTCTTAGGCTGCCAAAATTGCTTTCTCTGTTGTGTAGGTTGGATATTGGCCTTCACCTTCAAACTGCAATCATGACCAGCAAGATTACATGTATTACAGTAAGATGGCACCCAATCTGTAACGCCCCGATTTCGCATATACATTTATTGTGAATTATAGAAAAACATGTTCAAATTTTATTAAATTAATGCCCGAATAATTTATCGTTAATTCATTTTATTTCATGATCATGCAAATTCATTTATTCCATTATTATTCATGACAAGTCATGTGATTCGTTTCGTTGCATTTCTCATTTTAATTCATTGTTTCATCTCGCTGCTTTGCGCCCGAGTCAAATTTTAAGCGATATAAATCGTTACCCTTAAGATTCCACAAGCCCATCTTAAAATTTTAATCCATTCACTTTGGACCGGCCTAAGCCGAACTCGTTATAATATTCAGCCCAATCCATTAACACTAATCATCTTAATTAATTTTCATCCAAGCCCATCCTCTCCCACACACGAGCAGAATATGGAGGGTTTTCTGCACCTTCATTAATCTCCTTAATGGAGGTAGTGGGGGGTAGGCGGTTTTACATCGTGGGTGGTTCAATTCTTTCAGTATATAAAAAAAAAAAGGAATACACAATACACAGCTTTTTGTCCTCCTACTACAATCGTTCAGCAGCTCACGGCAAATTTTCACCTTCTCAAATTTCTCCATCAAAGGTGAGAATCCCAGATCATATTTTTCTTTCGAGTTCTGCAATAATAATCATCATCGTCTTCATTTGTAAGGTAAACCATAAATTTCTTCTTATTCTACAGTTTTCAATCCTAGTCGATCTTAGAAAAAAAAAAAAGTAGAGACCTGCTACTTCAGAGGCCCGAATTCAGAATCTAATTCAGAGGCCCGAAATCGAGCCCGGACTCTTCACCCAGTTCAAATCGGGCCGTTCAATCACCCCGAATCAAACTCGTCAACAACACCTTCAACCCACCCTTACCGGCGCTGGCCACCGCACCGCGCTGTAGCTGCCATCACCATCATCCTATCCACATGAACCACCGTAGCCCCAATCCCGCGGCGCTGCCCTCCATTTCCGATTCTTTGTCTGTGTTCGTTCGTCTTGTTGAGTGATTTCATCTGCAGGTTTTGAGTTTAGTTTTTATGTGTTTGGAAGATGAGAGTTGCCGAGGTAAAATTTTTAGAGAGAGAACCGTAGGGAAAAGGGGAGAGAAAGTGTCGAACCGAGGGAGAAGAAGAAAGGATACTTCTGCCGACAATTTGATGTGAATAGAGTATTATTACCCTAAACTTTTGGCCATTTCCAATTTCAGCCCTCCAGCTTTCAACTTCTTGCAGATTGACCCCTCAACTTTTAATATTACCAATTCTTTTATTTCAATCTCAATTCCCAACTTTCAATTCTTTTTAATTTGGGTCCAGCCAACTTCCTAATATCTCAATCACACTCATTTTTATTCAAATACAAACTTTTAACCTTGCCTATTAGTGTTAATATTTTATTTTTGGCGCTTTTATTTTTTAAACTATATGTATTAATATATCTTTTAATACGTGTATTAATAATAATAATAATAATGATTATCTGTAGATATTAACAAGAATTTACGGGCCTAGAATTGTCGAGTCAAGCATCTCATCACATTCAAGTTCAAGAACTGCATTTTATCCAGGTGTGGGGATTTATTACGCTTTTGTTTATTTTAATTGCTTTATATATTGTCTCGTATGTGCACGTGAAATCGATCGAAGACTTAAATGTGAAAATCGATCGAAGACTTAAATGTGCAATCGATCAAGCACTTAAATGTGCAAATCACCAAGCACTTAATTGTGCATAAAGCCTTCTGCCAGCCGACGGGCATCAGAATTTATCAGTCATGTTGTTTATACTTGCTAATATATTTAGTAATTAACGTAGACATATTGCGTACTCTCCACACTGAGCGAGTTGGAAGCTCACCCCACTATTTACCCCTTTTCAGGTTGAGGAGCTCGGTGTGGCATGCGCTCGAGAGTGGAATGATCAAACCTATGACTAGATATTTATTTATTTAATGTTATTTTTCTCAAACCATGTTTTATGAACGATTGTTCCAGTTGTTTTATTTTAACGACAAAGTATGTTTTTATTTAATGGTGACTTGGGGCTATTACTTGCGATTATTAAGTTCGTCTTTTTAAAATGTATTTCCGCTGCAAAATTTTTATTTATTCTACTTAAAATTTGAAGAATTATATTTTAGAAAAGTGGTCGCTACATAAGTGGTATCGGAGCGGGTCTACGATTCTGTAGACTCGTTAAAATGGTTTTTTTTTTTTTTTTTCTAAACTAAAAATTTCATTTTCGCAAGTAATCAAATATTTTTAGCAATTATGATCATCCACCTCTGCCGCTCCACGTCGACTCCAAGGTACATTAAGTTATGATCATTCATTATGTGATAAATGCAGTTTCCCAGATCAACCATGATTCATGCATTAAAGATGCATCTTCAGTCTATTTTGTATATGAGAATTTTCTGATAAAGTATTTGGGCATGAAATTGTTTTCTTATAAATTCATAAGTATATGTGTGACATGCGAAAGTCATCATTGCTAGAAATCTCTGGTGCTCAACCTGTAGATGCAGTGTAACGCCTCCATTTTATTTCTCCCTCTCGTTGGGTAAGTACTGAAGGATCGTTGCGTGTGGTATGCCTTAGGATAATGGCAACTCGTGTACGTGGACGCCCAGCTAACCGAGGTGCAGATAATCTCGGTGGTCAGAATGCTAACCTTGGTGGTGGTGACGGAGGTCAGGATAACCACAACAATAACGTGCCAGCTCCAACTCAGGCACAAGTTGTGCAACAATTCCGACGTTTCACTCCACCCACATTCAACGGTCGAGAAGGACCAGCTTTCGTTGATGAATGGTTCATGTCGCTGGGGCGCACCTTTGAGCTCATTGGGTGCACTGATGCGCAAAGAATTATTTGTGGCCAATATCAAATGGTGGAGGATGCTAGACGCTGGTGGATAAGCTATTGGCGTTTGAGGTCGGCGGCCGAGCGTGCTGCATTAACATGGGATCGGTTCAAGGAAATAGTGATGGAACAGTACTACCCACAGCATTACCGAGAGAAGATGGAGAGAGAGTTTTGGAACCTTGAACAAGGAGGAATGACGGTTGAAGAATATGAGAGAAAATTCAACCAAATCAGCTTCTTTGTGGAGCACATGGTGGATACAGATCGAAAGAGGGCCCTTAAGTTCCGGAGTGGTTTACGCCCGAGTATTCGTCACATCGTGGCTGGTCATGGGGTGCTACCCTATACCGAGACGGTTTTTCGAGCCCAAGAGGTTGAGGCTAGCCATAACTGGATCAACAACGGTCTACGAAGCCTAATATCGGTAAGAGGCATTGGAATGGAAACCAAAATAAGGCCATGGTCTCTAATAAGCAAGCAAAGGTTGATCAAAGGTCGGACCTAAGCCTCAAACCGAAGCGAGTGCTCGAAGTGTGGTAAGAATCATGGCGGGAGTGTTTGTATGGAAAAGGTGTGCTCTACAGATGCAAGGAGCCGTGGCATGCGGCCGAATTGTCATATCCAAAGGGCCAAAGGTCAAGGTCTTGGAGGAAAGGCTCGTATTTATTCTTTGACCCAAAAGGACGCAGATGAGAATCCCAGACAAAGGTCGTGTATGCTTATGATATCTAATGTGCTGCTTTTGCTTTATTTGACACCGGTGCCACACATACTTTTATGTCTGCAAAGTTTTATCATGCTATTGGTCATAGAAGCATTAGAATCGTTGAGTCTCTTGAGGTTAGCTTACCGTCAGAAATACGATCCTCACTAATACAATGATTGACGAATATTGAGATAGGAGGTAGAGAATTTGACGCTAGCTGTATTTAATTAACTCGATGGATTTTGATGTGATCCTTGGTATGGGTGGCTCGATAGACATGATGCCGATATAAGTTGCCGTGAGAAGAAGGTAACATTGAGTACATTCAAGGCGAGTCGATCACCTTTTATGGTACAAAGAGTAGGACCGTACCAATAGAAATCACAGCCATGAAAGCACTGAGAGTTATAAGTAAGGAGAAATGTCAGGGTTACTTGGTGAGTTTGGTTGACACTCGTACTAATGAGTTGTCCTCACTGCATTTACCTATAGTACAAGAATTTCTGGATGTGTTTCTAGAAGATTTGCCGGGAGTCCCACCCGACCGACAAGTGGAGTTTAGTATTGATTTGGTCCCTGGGGCGGCCCCTACATCCAAAGCGCCATATAGAATGGCTCCGAAGGAACTTCAAGAATTGAAGGTCCAGATTCAAGAGCTACTGGAGCTCGGATTTGTTCGTCCTAGCGTGTCACCCTGGGGTGCACCAGTACTGTTTGTAAGAAAGAAGGATGGGTCACTTCGGATGTGTATAGATTACAGAGAGCTGAATCGACTCACGGTGAAGAACAAGTACCCACTACCGAGAATCGAGGATCTATTCGATCGATTGAGGAGCCGGAACCTTTTCGAAGATTGATTTACGGTCGGGGTACCACCAACTGAAGATTAGGGAGTGTGACATTCCCAAGACGGCCTTCAGAACCCGTTATGGACATTTTGAATTTGTAGTGATGCCTTTTGGCTTGAGTAATGCACCGGCAGTCTTTATGGATTTGATGAACAGGGTGTTCCAACCTTACTTGGATAAGTTCCTGATCGTCTTTATAGATGACATCTTGGTGTATTCTAAGGACAAGGAACAACACCAAGAACATTTGAGGATTACATTGGAGACACTTCGCAAGGAGAAGTTGTATGCTAAATTTAAGAAATGTGAGTTTTGGTTAAACAGCGTTGGATTCCTTGGACATGTGGTGACTTCAAAAGGAATTGAGGTTGATCCCGATAAAGTTGTAGCAGTGAGTAGTTGGGGAATACCCAATAATGCGAGCAAAGTCCGCAGCTTTCTGGGCCTAGCTGGCTATTATAGGAGATTTATCGAAGGATTTTCCAAAATCGCCACTCCTATGACCCAATTAACGAGGAAAGGCGTGAGGTTCGAATGGAACGGCAAGTGCGAGGAAAGTTTTCAAGAGTTGAAAAGGAGACTAACCTCGGCACCAGTATTAACGATTCCTGATCCAACGGAAGACTTTGTTATTTATAGTGATGCCTCAAAGCAGGGGTTGGGTTGTGTTCTGATGCAACATGGTAAAGTAGTAGCCTATGCATCGAGACAGCTTAAACCACATGAGTTGAACTATCCAACACATGATATGGAGTTGGCTGCTGTAGTACATGCGTTGAAGATCTGGCGTCACTATCTCTACGGAGGAAAGTGTGAGATATACACTAACCATAAAAGTTTGAAGTATCTTTTCACACAGAAGGACCTTAACATGAGACAAAGGCGATGGTTAGAATTGGTGAAGGACTATGATTGTACTATTCATTACCATCCGGGTAAGGCTAATGTGGTAGCTGATGCCTTGAGTCGGAAGACTAGAGGCGAGTTAGCTTGCTTGACCGATCAGGAGAGTTTGATAAAGGAGTTCTCCCAATTGAGGATTGAGGTAGTTAAGTCTTCAAAACATTCGAAAGCAATCCTATCATCTTTGGTCATGCAACCAAACTTGAGGGATAAGATTAAGGAGGCTCAACCACATGATAAGTTCTTGTGCAAGATGAAGGATCGAGCACAAGCTGGGAGTATTGAGAAGTTTGTCGTTTCCGCAGACGACATTTTGACTTATGATGGGAGGTTATGTGTTCCTAAGGATCCATCCCTTAGGAAGCAAATCCTTGAAGAAGCTCACAATGCACCATATTCCGCTCACCCGGGAGGTACAAAGATGTACCACGACCTAAAGAAGTTCTTTTGGTGGAGAGGAATGAAACGGGACATTGGTGTATTTGTGGAAAGGTGTATGATATGTCAGCAGGTGAAGGCAGAACACCAACGGCCAGGAGGTTTACTTCAACCGTTAGAAATCCCAGAATGGAAATGGGAGCATATCACAATGGATTTCGTGGTTGGTCTGCCACGAACCGTGAGGAAGAACGACGCTATCTGGGTGATAGTAGATCGTTTGACGAAGTCATCTCATTTTCTACCTGTGAGGATGACTTACAGTATGGAACAATATGCACAGATTTATATCCGGGAGATTTTGAGGCTACATGGTGTTCCAGTGTCGATCGTATCAGATAGAGATCCGCGATTTACGTCGAAATTTTGGAAGAGTCTTCAGAGTGCTTTGGGCACTAAGTTGAATTCGATCGCATATCATCCGCAAACCGATGGTCAATCGGAGCGGACTATCAAGACACTTGAAGACTTGTTGAGGGCGTGTGTTCTTGATCTTGGTGAGAATTGGGAGAATATTTTGCCGTTAGTGGAGTTTGCTTATAACAATAGTTACCAAGCGACTATACAAATGGCCCCGTACGAGGCTCTCTACGGAAGGAAATGTCGATCGCCTCTTTATTGGAGTGAGGTTGGAGAAGGAAAAATTTTGGGTCCAGAATTGATCGAGCAGACTATAGAGAAGATAGCCGAGATCAGAAGCAGAATTAAGACTGCCCAGGATCGGCAGAAGTCTTATGCTGATAAACGAAGGAAAGATATCCAATTTGAGATCGGAGAGAAGGTGTTCTTGAAGGTAGCACCTATGAAAGGAGTAATACGATTCGGTAAGAAAGGAAAACTACAGCCTCGTTATATCGGACCTTTTGAGATTTTGGGTCGTGTTGGTGACCTTGCTTATAGTTTGGCACTGCCGTCGGAGTTATCAGGAGTGCACAATGTCTTTCACATCTCCATGCTGAGAAAATGCGTACATGATCCTGGTCATGTATGCAATTTCAAAGATTTGCATGTAGCCAAGAATCTGACTTACGAGGAGGTACCTATAGCTATTTTGGAGCGTAGGGTACACCAGTTACGAAATAAAGAGGTTAAATTGGTGAAAGTTCAATGGAGTCGTCATGGACCAAATGAGGCAACTTGGGAACGTGAAGAGGAGATCCGTTCTAAGTATCCAACATTTATTTTTCAAGGTACGTAACTTAATTTTCGAGGACGAAAATTTGTTAAAGGGGGGTAGGTTGTAACGCCCCGATTTCGCATATACATTTATTGTGAATTATATAAAAACTTGTTCAAATTTTATTAAATTAATGCCCGAATAATTTATCGTTAATTCATTTTATTTCATGATCATGCAAATTCATTTATTCCATTATTATTCATGACAAGTCATGTGATTCGTTTCGTTGCATTTCTCATTTTAATTCATTGTTTCATCTCGTCGTTTCTAGGCCCGAGTCAAATTTTAAGCGATATAAATCGTTACCCTTAAGATTCCACAAGCCCATCTTAAAATTTTAATCCATTCACTTTGGACCGGCCTAAGCCGAACTCGTTATAATATTCAGCCCAATCCATTAACACTAATCATCTTAATTAATTTTCATCCAAGCCCATCCTCTCGCACACACGAGCGTAATATGGAGGGTTTTACGCACCTTCATTAATCTCCTTAATGGAGGTAGTGGGGGTAGCGGTTTTACATCGTGGGTGGTTCAATTCTTTCGATATAAAAAAAAAAAAAAGGAATACACAATACAGCTTTTTGTCCTCCTACTACAATCGTTCAAAGGCTCACGGCAAATTTTCACCTTCTCAAATTTCTCCATCAAAGGTGAGAATCCCAGATCATATTTTTCTTTCGAGTTCTGCAATAATAATCATCATCGTCTTCATTTGTAAGGTAAAATTTCTTCTTATTCTACAGTTTTCAATCCTAGTCGATCTTAAAAAAAAAAAAAAAAAGTAGAGACCTGCTACTTCAGAGGCCCGAATTCAGAATCTAATTCAGAGGCCCGAAATCGAGCCCGGACTCTTCACCCAGTTCAAATCGGGCCGTTCAATCACCCCGAATCAAACTCGTCAACAACACCTTCAACCCACCCTTACCGGCGCTGGCCACCGCACCGCGCTGTAGCTGCCATCACCATCATCCTATCCACATGAACCACCGTAGCCCCAATTGTTAGGATTGTATACTGCAAAGCATACTTTATGCTTGTATTACCTAAATTCCCTATTACTACCTATGAGGATATTAATTATATTTAATCACATGTTTTGCATATTAATTCACGTTATGGTTATGCAAATGAAATGTCTAATTATTTTATATTGTAGATAATGTGGTGTGTTGGTGTCACACGGAAGATCACATTATCGGTGCCTTATAAAATAATATAATAGTTCACAACCTATATAATTATTAGACAAATTATATAAAGGGTTGTAGTGTATGCTTGAGTATAGTTGGTCTTGACTATTAGCATACATTAGCGTATTTGCATACGTTGAACAGGATCGAGGTGAGATAGTGTCTTCAGCATCGACCGTAAGAAGAACGTAAATCTCGGATAATTATTATTTCTTAATTCTAAGTATATAATATTTAATTGTGTATTTATAATAATTATTGCTTTGATTTACCATAGGTGAGAGTCAAAATGATCGACTCAATAAGCCTCGTATCTTGGGCAATAATATTGTTTATACGACAATTATTATTATTACTAGAAATCGTGTCCCGACTCGTGCGGGTTGATGATGTCCCCTTGAGGAGCTCGATAATGATTATTATATTAAACCTGCAGTGGATTTAATTCGATATAATAATAAGGTTCGAGTGGTACTACTCTTGGATAAGATATTAATTAATTAAAGGCATCGGTAGCTTATAATTAATTAATGGACATTCGATATCTTAAACACGGAAATAATATATTTAATAAGGAGCCCAATTTCGTAATTTGGGATTTTGGTAGGAAGTGCAATATCAACTTTTTAGTGGACTAAGTTGATATTAATTGATTCACCATATATTAGGAAGAGTCCTAATAAGGTAAGGTGAATTAATTGGGAGTCCTTCCATAATCCTCCTTTAGATCCCTAGTAGTAGTCCAAGAGCCTATAAATAGGACATTATGGGGTGTTGGCCGATTTGTACATGCTTGGTGAGATTGTGTGATCAATTTTTTCCTCTTGTGTTTAATTGTAGATCTAGACTTGTGTCTTTGATTCTACAATTTAGATAACACAATTAATTTGCTAAGAGTGTTCATAAAATACTAGAGAGCAAAGAAAATTATAGTGATCACATTTCAAAGTTGTTTCGGCCGATCGATAGGTGTCTAAGCAAGTTCGGTAGCTCGTTGCCCACACAACGTCCGGTTCAAGGCGGATCATACTCTAGAAGATCCGAAGGTAGAAATACAATGCGATCAATAAGTAAATAACCAACCGCTTCAAAAGGTAATATCCTATGATCTTGGATCTAGATTAGGATATTTTAATTAATCAACATATTTAATTAATAAATAATAAATAATATTTAAATTGCTTGTTAGTCTTAGTAATTAATTAATTAGCATGCCTAAATAGATCTAATGCTCGTAGATGCGTAAAACGCTATAATCATATTTTCCCAAACTTCGCTCATTGCGTTTTACTTTCCAACAGCTTGGTATCGAGCTGTGTTTTTAGGCTTTTGCTATTTTAATTAATTTTAGTGATTAATTGATAGCAATTTAAATATTCATATATTTTGATGTTGGAATATTTTGCTAGATGTGTTCTTGCAGTGATATGATCCAATTATCATGGTTTATATGAATGGTGCATTTATTTATTTATTTTTATTAATTATGCAATTGTTGGTTTGGCGCTTTTGAGGCATGTAATGGTTTTTCCCGTGAGAAAATCCGCGGGTAGTTCTAGGTGGTTTTATTTTTCGTGTAATCTTGATGTAATTTCGATGTATTTTATTTCGTATAAAATTGTAATCGAATTCGGAAAAGACGGATCACGAAGAAATAGAGCGTAACCGGATCACGGGCTGGCTGGCGAGCTGGCCGCGAAAGAAGCAGGCAAGCTGAAGAGGTCGCTGAAGAGCGGCCGCCGCCGAAGGGCCGCTTGCTGGCGGCACTGTCCGGCCGGTTATTTGGTTCGGCCGTCCGAGCTTTGTCGATCGTTTCGCGCCGTTGCTGCGTCATTGGAAGTCGGGATTTAAAATTAAATTTTTTTATGTAATTAATTTTGCATAAAAGTAAAATTTTAATATTTTGAAAATCCACGACTACCGGGAGAAGCGACGAGATGCTTGATTCTGGGAGAGATCGAGCCAAGATTTTCTGATTCAACTCAAGGAAGAAGACCATGATAATTGAATAATTAATTATCCATGCTTTATTTTTGGTTTTATTGTTTTGATGTATGGCATGTATGGATGTATGCGTGATATGTTTCCTTGCATGTTAGGACGAGAAAATTAAAAACCTTAAGGCTAAAATAACTAAGTGATTAAATTGATTTTTATTTTAATTAAAATCAAATTGGCCTCCATAATTAATTTAAATTGTGAAGTAATTAGCATGCGTTGACATTAGAGTCTTCCTCCATATCGGATGTGCTAATTATAGGTTCACTAGTTTTAAATTTCAAAATGATAACATAAGGTAAATATTACTTTTTATGATAGGACCTCTCCATCCGTAGGACTATTATTTAAAAGATAATATTTTAAGGATGTTAAATTATGGTGTTCACTTAGGTGTATTAATTAATAAGCTCCCCATCGAGTCTATGTTAATTAATACATGGCCAAGAGGAACCAACTATTAATTTTACTTGTCATAACGTAATTTGACTAGATAGTAAAATTAAAGACGTAAAACTCTACTTGAAAAATGTATGTGTAAACGTCCACACGATCGTGGCTTGCATGTGCGGATTTTTGAGGTGTTGGTTGCTAGCATATATATTGTGTTTTTGAGGTTTTTCGATATATTTTGCTATGCATTATGTGATGAATGTTTTAATTTTTATTCTCGGATGTCTTTCAATCCACTATTGTTATTCTCAAAGAAAATAAACTAGATGGCACTAACTTTGCCGATTGGAAAAGAAATCTTGACATTGTCCCGATCACGAGGGGCATAAGTTTGTCTTAATCGAGGAGAGCCCTCTAGAACTGAACCGGATGCCACTCCCGAAGAGTTGGCGGAATTCGGAAATGGAAAAAGTCTCGATGAGATGGCTCATTGTTACATTTTGGCTTCACCGACAAATGTATTGCGGCAAAGATCGGCATCGACGATGGGTTCGGCCGCGGAAATGATGAAAAGTCTCACCGAGATGTTTGGTCATCAGAACCGGGCGGCTAGACAAAATGCTATGAGGGTATTGATGACAACCCAAATGTCTGAAGGGACTCCAGTAAGGGATCATGTTCTAAAAATGATGTCTCATTTGAACGAACTGAGCATATTGGGGGCTACTATCGATGCGGAAACGCAGGTCGATATTATCTTAGGCAGCTTACCTAGAAGCTTTGAGCAGTTTCGCCTCAACTACAATATGAACCGTAGGACATATAGTTTGGCGGAACTTGACAGAGCTTCATCTGTGAAGGTCTCTTCAAACAAGGTTATCATCAAATTCTTGCGGCAACCGGTGCGACTTCCTCCAAACCCAAATGGGGAAAGAAGAAGAAGCAGGTCGGCCAGAAGCAAGTGGCAGCCCTCAAGGTGAAAAGCAAGGCTCCTCACCCCGAGGCGAACAAAAAGCCAAAGGGAAAGTGCTACAAGTGCGGCCAGAAAGGACATTTTAAAGCGGACTGCCCTGCTCTTAAGAAAGGTATGTCTCGTGCACTAGTAGTCAAAACATGTTTGGCAGCTTGTTCTTCCACTTCGTGGATAGTTGATTCAGGCTCCACTGATCATGTTTGCTTTGACTCGCATGGTTTTCGGGTAACCAAGCGGCTTAGTGCGGGCGAGATTACCATCAATCAGGCGATTATTCCAGCTTATGGTCACAGCGTGGGAGTCGTGCGGTTGAAGATTAATGATAAATTATTAGTTGAATAATGTATTATTAGTACGATTTTAGAATGAATTTAATTTCAGTTTCTAAATTAAAATGCGATGGTTATTCGATTTCTTTTGATGATGATGCCATTATTAAGAAAAGAAGCGGTGAATATATTTGCAGAGGTACTTTTAATGATGGACTATATATTGTTAATGCCGCACAAACTCCTATGTATAAATCACTTAACTCTTTGTCTAAACCTAAAAGAGAAAAGAACCTTCAAGCATAAACCAAACATATATGTGGCATTTACGGTTAGGACATGTAAACCTTAGAAGGATTCAAAGATTGGTAGATGATGGCCCATTGGATGATCTCCAAGTTGAGTCATTTCCAATTTGTGAATCCCGTCTGGAAGGTAAGATGACCAAAAGGGTTTTTAAAACCAAGGGAAACCGTGCTCGGGATGTGTTAGAATTGGTTTATACGGATGTATGTGGTCCAATGAATATCCAGTTAGGGGAGGTTTGAATATTTCATCACGTTCATAGATGATTATTCGAGATATGGATACATCTTTTTGATGCGACGTAAGTCCGAAGCTTTTGACAAGTTCGGAGACTTCAAGGCTGAAACGGAGAAGCGTCATGGGAAGAGTATCAAGTCACTACGATCCGATCGTGGTGGCGAATACCTTAGTGGAGAGTTTTGGATTTCTTGGCAAATGAGGGGATTTCGTCACCACCGCTACGAACTCCACAACAAAATGGTGTTGCTGAAAGAAGGAATAGGACTCTTTTGGAAATGGTTAGATCAATGATGAGTTACTGATTTACCTATTTCGTTGGGATACGCCTTAGAAACAATGGCGTACATTCTAAACTTGGTGCCTTGAAATCGGTTCCAAAACACCCAGAAGCGTGGAGTGGGCGTAAGCCAGTCCAGACATGTTCGGATTTGGGGTACTCAAAGACATGTGCTGAATAAGGAAGTCGATAAGTTGGCATCTCGCATGTATACGAGTGTTTGTGGGATATCTAAGGAGCGAAAGGTGGCTTGTTCTATAGTCCTCAGATCGAAGGTCATTGTTAGCACCAATGCCCGATTTCTCGGAAGAGGATTATATGATTAGTCACAAGCCCATGAGTGAAATAATGCAGGAAGAGGCGAGGGCGAGACTCCGTCTATACCAATCGTACAAGCGCCAACTAACACCGCACCACGTATCGATTACGAAACTTTTACACCAACTCGGGATTTACCTCGTCGTAGTGGGAGGGTTGTTCGTCGGCCAACGATTCATAGGCGTGGGAAAGTCTTCGGACTCAATCCCAGACAAAGATGAATCGGTTCCACTGGACCTATAAGGAGGCAATCCAAGATAAAGATGTCGACTCTGGCAAGAAGCAATGGAATCGAAATGGGATCTATGGATTCCAATCAAGTGTGGAGCTAGTAGAGCTACCGATGGTGTACAAGCCATTGGGAGTAAATGGGTCTACAAGCGAAAGAAAGGACGTGACGGGAAGGTTGAAACTTTCAAAGCGAGGCTTGTTGCAAAAGGTTACACTCGAAGAGGGTATCGATTATGATGAAACCTTTTCGCGGTAGCCATGCTTAAGTCAATCCGATTCTTTTAGCTATAGCCGCGCATTTGGATCTCGGAGATTTGGCAGATGGATGTCAAGGCGCATTCTTGAATGGGAGTCTAGACAAGGAAATCTATATGCGCCAAGCAGAGGGATTCATTGCTAAAGGAGAAGAGCACTTGGTGTGCAAACTTAAGAAATCCATTTATGGACTTAAGCAAGCATCTAGATCTTGGAACACTGCTTTGGACGAAGTAGTCCATATATGGATTCGCCCAATGTCCGAGTGAGAGTTGTGTGTATAAGAAATGCGATGGAAACGTGTTGGTGTTTCTCAGATCAGATGTGGACGATATCCTTCGATTGGAAACAACGTGAAGGAATTGTCTGACGACGGGTATGGCCGTCGAGCGATTCGATATGAAGGATCTAGGAGAAGCAGGACACATCCTTGGAATCGGGATCTTTCGTGATCGGAAGAAGAGGATGTTGTGCTTATCCTGCATCCTATATCGATACAAAGGTCAAGCGTTTTAGCATGGAGAATTCCAAGAAAGGTTTTCTACCTTACGACATGGAATTCAACTATCTAAGAACATGTGTCCTAAGACACAAAAGGAGATAGATGACATGAAGATGGTTCCTTATGCATCCGCCGTGGGAAGTCTCATGTATGCTATGCTTTGCACTAGACCAGGATATCTGTCATGCCGTGGGCATGGCCGCTAGATATCGGGCCGAACCCAGGACCAGACACTGGATTGCCGTCAAGCACATACTCAAGTACACGAGAAGGACTAGGGAGTACATGCTTGTATATCAATCAGACGACTGCTTCCTGGGGTTACACCGACTGCATTTTTCATCGGATAAAGAAAAGTCCAAGTCTACTTCGGGTTATGTGTTTAGCTTGGGAGGTGGAGCCATTAGTTGGAGGAGTGTGAAGGTAAATGCATCTCGGACTCTACCATGGAAGCCGAGTACGTGGCGGCCTCTGAGGCGGCCAAGGAGGCGTGTGGCTCAAGTACTTCTGCAGACTTAGATGTGATTCCCAATTTGCCAAAGGGTATTACACTCTATTGTGATAATACCGGTGCCGCAAATTCGAGGGAACCACGAGCCCATCAGGCAAGTAAACATATCAACCGCAAGTACCACATCATACGACACTTCGTAAAGGAAGGAGACGTAGTTGTAGCCAGGGTTGCATCGGAAGATAATCTTGCCGACCCTTTCACAAAAGGCCTACCTTCAAAAGTTTTTGAAAGGCATGTGGAAGGAATGGGATTACGGTGTATGGCAGCATTGCTTTGAGTATAAGTGGGAGAAATGAGAGACTATGTAATAGAGTAGTATACTTAAAAGCATGCTTTGAGTATAAGTGGGAGATTGTTAGGATTGTATCGCAAAGCATACTTTATGCTTGTATTACCTAAATTCCCTATTACTACCTATGAGGATATTAATTATATTTAATCACATGTTTTGCATATTAATTCACGTTATGGTTATGCAATGAAATGTCTAATTATTTTATATTGTAGATAATGTGGTGTGTTGGTGTCACACGGAAGATCACATTATCGGTGCCTTATAAAATAATATAATAGTTCACAACCTATATAATTATTAGACAAATTATATAAAGGGTTGTAGTGTATGCTTGAGTATAGTTGGTCTTGACTATTAGCATACATTAGCGTATTTGCATACGTTGAACAGGATCGAGGTGAGATAGTGTCTTACATCTTGTTGTAAGAAGAACGTAAATCTCGGATAATTATTATTTCTTAATTCTAAGTATATAATATTTAATTGTGTATTTATAATAATTATTGCTTTGATTTACCATAGGTGAGAGTCAAAATGATCGACTCAATAAGCCTCGTATCTTGGGCAATAATATTGTTTATACGACAATTATTATTATTACTAGAAATCGTGTCCCGACTCGTGCGGGTTGATGATGTCCCCTTGAGGAGCTCGATAATGATTATTATATTAAACCCTGCAGGTGGATTTAATTCCGATATAATAATAAGGTTCGAGTGGTACTACTCTTGGATAAGATATTAATTAATTAAAGCTGTCAGTAGCTTATAATTAATTAATGGACATTCGATATCTTGACATTCGATATCTTAAACACGGGAAATAATATATTTAATAAGGAGCCCAATTTCGTAATTTGGGATTTTGGTAGGAAGTGCAATATCAACTTTTTAGTGGACTAAGTTGATATTAATTGATTCACCATATATTAGGAAGAGTCCTAATAAGGTAAGGTGAATTAATTGGGAGTCCTTCCATAATCCTCCTTTAGATCCCTAGTAGTAGTCCAAGAGCCTATAAATAGGACATTATGGGGTGTTGGCCGATTTGTACATGCTTGGTGAGATTGTGTGATCAATTTTTTCCTCTTGTGTTTAATTGTAGATCTAGACTTGTGTCTTTGATTCTACAATTTAGATAACACAATTAATTTGCTAAGAGTGTTCATAAAATACTAGAGAGCAAAGAAAAATATAGTGATCACATATCAAAGTTGTTTCGGCCGATCCATAGGTGTCTAAGCAAGTTCCGGTAGCTCGTTGCCCACACAACGTCCGGTTCAAGGCGGATCATACTCTAGAAGATCTGAAGGTAGAAATACAAGGCGATCAAGAAGGAAATAACCAACCGCTTCAAAAGGTAATATCCTATGATCTTGGATCTAGATTAGGATATTTTAATTAATCAACATATTTAATTAATAAATAATAAATAATATTTAAATTGCTTGTTAGTCTTAGTAATTAATTAATTAGCATGCCTAAATAGATCTAATGCTCGTAGATGCGTAAAACGCTATAATCATATTTTCCCAAACTTCGCTTCCGCTGCGTTTTACTTTCCAACACCAATCCCGCAGCGCTGCCCTCCATTTCCGATTCTTTGTCTGTGTTCGTTCGTCTTGTTGAGTGATTTCATCTGCAAGTTTTGAGTTTAGTTTTTATGTGTTTGGAAGATGAGAGTTGCCGAGGTAAAATTTTTAGAGAGAGAACCGTAGGGAAAAGGGGAGAGAAAGTGTCGAACCGAGGGAGAAGAAGAAAGGATACTTCTGCCGACAATTTGATGTGAATAGAGTATTATTACCCTAAACTTTTGGCCATTTCCAATTTCAGTCCTCCAGCTTTCAACTTCTTGCAGATTGACCCCTCAACTTTTAATATTACCAATTCTTTTATTTCAATCTCAATTCCCAACTTTCAATTCTTTTTAATTTGGGTCCAGCCAACTTCCTAATATCTCAATCACACTCATTTTTATTCAAATACAAACTTTTAACCTTGCCATTTAGTGTTAATATTTTATTTTTGGCGCTTTTATTTTTTAAACTATATGTATTAATATATCTTTTAATACGTGTATTAATAATAATAATAATGATTATCTGTAGATATTAACAAGAATTTACGGGCCTAGAATTGTCGAGTCAAGCATCTCATCACATTCAAGTTCAAGAACTGCATTTTATCCAGGTGTGGGGATTTATTACGCTTTTGTTTATTTTAATTGCTTTATATATTGTCTCGTATGTGCACGTGAAATCAGTCAGAAGCACTTAAATGTGCAAATCAGTCAGAAGCACTTAAATGTGCAATCAGTCAGAAGCACTTAAATGTGCAAATCAGTCAGAAGCACTTAATTGTGCATAAAGCCTTCGGGCTAGCCGACGGGCATCAGAATTTATCAGTCATGTTGTTTATACTTGCTAATATATTTAGTAATTAACGTAGACATATTGCGTACTCTCCACACTGAGCGAGTTGGAAGCTCACCCCACTATTTACCCCTTTTCAGGTTGAGGAGCTCGGTGTGGCATGCGCTTGAGAGTGGAATGATCAAGCCTATGACTAGATATTTATTTATTTAATGTTATTTTTCTCAAACCATGTTTTATGAACGATTGTTCCATTTGTTTTATTTTAACGACAAAGTATGTTTTTATTTAATGGTGACTTGGGACTATTACTTGCGATTATTAAGTTCGTCTTTTTAAAATGTATTTCCGCTGCAAAATTTTTATTTATTCTACTTAAAATTTGAAGAATTATATTTTAGAAAAGTGGTCGCTACACAATCATAGGTGACTTTTTGTTCTGCTTGCACTCCATCTTCATTCTCAATCATGATTTGATACTTCAGTGGTTGTGTAACATCTATTTCCACCAGTAATCGAGCGAATGAGATTCTACTTTGTGTAGACGTACATTCATCAGCATACAGAGGGTTACCCAGGGTGCTCCCAATTCTGCTCAATGACTTAGCCCCCCAACAATTCAATGGTAGATTTGGCAGCTGGATCCACAGAGGAATAATCTTGAGAACCTCTTTTTCAAAACAGAAATCCGCCTCCCATGCCTTAACAATAACCGGACGGTGAGCAAGCATATGAGGGCCTGAATATAACACATTATCCCTTTCTTCCATAGTTTGAAATCGCACAACAAAAAATCCCTCATTATGATAAAATATATCTGGATCCTTCACCAAACATTGTTTCTCAAGAAAAGTTTTGAGGAATTTGATAGTTGGAGAACCCCCAAGTACATACAAAATAATCGCAGTCTTCCATTTTGCAGCTTCCGTTTCAACATCCTCTTTAGTTAAGCTAGCAATAGGAATTCCGTTTTTCAAAGTTGGAGTAATAAATTCCAGTTTCATACCTCTTTGAGCTGGTCTTGGAGGTTGTGGTTTTTCATCCTCCTGAGCGTCTTCAGCCCATTCAATATCCAGATCTAGCTCCCTCTGATCTTCTTCATACGGTATGTTTTCATTTATAGGATCAATTTGTGGATTTTCCACTAGATTAGAGCTCTCGTGTATCACTGTTTCGTCTATCTTTGTCTTCCCCTTTCCAGAGATGTCAGAATTTGTTTGTGTGGAATTTCTCATGCTGCTTCCTGACCTCATTGATCCCACCGGAGTAGCTGTAAATCCCCCACTGGCCAAAATCTTCCTCGGTCTTCCTCGTTGTTTTCCTATCGGCGATGAAGAGGCGCACTTTAGCCAGATCCGGCTCTAATGCGCTGAGGAGTGTTCTTTACTAAATTGACTATTACTAGCTAAGTAACTAGTGCCCTATCGTGGATTATTGTTTCTATTTTTTTTAAATATTTATCGACGATCCAACTATACGGATGTCAATATATATCTATTGAAGTGATGTTCCCAAATTTTCAAAAAATAAAATATTAGTTTGGTTTGAGATCTTAGCAAACCAATACTAAATTGACTAGTACTAGCTAACTAACTAGTGCTCTGTGGTCGATTATTGTTTCTATTTTTTTAAAAATATTTATCGACGATCCAACCATACGGATGTCAATATATATCTAATTGAGTGATGTTCCCAAATTTTCAAAAAAATAAAAAATTAATTTGGTTTCAGATCTTAGCAAACCAATACTAAATTGACTAGTACTAGCTAAGTAACTAGTGCTCTGTCCTTGATTATTGTTTCTATTTTTTTAAAAATATTTCTCGACGGTCCAACTGTACGGATGTCAATATATATCTAATCGAGTGATGTTCCCAAATTTTTCAAAAAATAAAAAATTAATTTAGTTTGAGATCTTAGCAAACCAATACGAAATTGACTAATACTAGCTAAGTAACTAGTGCTCTATCCTCGATTATTGTTTCTATTTTTTTAAAAATATTTCCCGACGATCCAACCGTACGGATGTCAATATATATCTAATTGAGTGATGTTCCCAAATTTTAAAAAATAAAAAATTAATTTGGTTTGAGATCTTAGCAAACCAATACTAAATTGACTAGTACTAGCTAAGTACTAGTGCTCTGTCCTCAATTATTGTTTCTATTTTTTTTAAAATATTTATCGACGATCCAACTGTACGGATGTCAATATATATCTATTTGAGTGATGTTCCCAAATTTTCAAAAAATAAAAAATTAATTTGGTTTGAGATCTTAGCAAACCAATACTAAATTGACTAGCACTAGCTAAGTAACTAGTGCTCTGTCGTGGATTATTGTTTCTATTTTTTTAAAAATATTTTTCGATGATCCAACCGTACGGATGTCAATATATGTAACACCCCCAAGATATTCGAGGTATATTACAGCGCCGTGAATCCCTATATGGGATCCACCAGGCTGAACTGCATCATACACAACGACTCACAGAAACGATAAAATAATACCACGTCATAAAGACGCAAAACAGAACAATCCACCCGGTTCAACCGGTCAATATAACATCATCATCCAACATAACAAGCAACAATACAATTCAAACGAACAAGAACCCCTTAAGTACTCGAGTACAACTATTAGTTCAAAACCACAAAAGACAAAAAGGTAAAAGACACTAAAACATCACTCGTGCACCATCATCACGCACGGCCATCATCCGTGTACTGGTCCAGCGCCCGCTCGTCTCGATGAACGACTGAAATTCATAAAACGAATTTCCCAAAACGGGTCCACAGAGGGGTTAGCAATTACGCTAGTACAAGTAACCAGATGAACAACTTACATCTTACACATATAGTAATGCATGCAATAGAGAAAACCGTTTGAAAACACTCATTTCCGGAAATGCCAATATCAAATCACATTTGTAAAATTCACCACAATTAACCGTCGATCCACACCTCCGTGGACCCCTACCGAGACCCCGTCGGATCTAACCCGTAGTGGTTAAAAGCAAAGCTCGTCGATCCACACCTCCGTGGACCCCTACCGAGACCCCGTCGAGTCTAACCCGTAGTGAGCATACACACGCACACAATTTCTCACACAAAACTACTATGTCAAGATTGTAAGTTCATAAGGATACTTGCCTCGATTAATTAAACGATGACACGGACGGAACGGAAGAGTTGAACACGACCGCAAGGAACCGGCGGAAATGAACCTAACGATTCGAACAACACAATCACAACCAACTCTAGACGATTACGGAAATGGAATACACCCGGAAACCCACCTACGATTCATGTATATTCGAATAAAATAACAACGAGGGCGGATCACAACCAAACCCTCTCGATTCCGTAAAAATCCACAAAATATCCATGAATCCGTAGGAAAACTAAAGATACTAACAATATCGATCGTATACATCATGAATCCATCAACGAAACGGAACGGATCGGAAGAAAATCCCAAAACCCCCAAATTATCCAAAAGTAGGGTTCTAAGAGATTACCTTGGATTTAGGATGAGAAACACAAGTGGATGATGTTAGTCTTACACCAAGAACTCAAGCACAAGAATCTCTGAAGTGATTGGAGGAAGAAAGTCGCCTCAAATCGCTCGGGAGTCGCTCGTCCGCGGAAAGAGGAAGAAATGAGATTTTGTGATTATCTCGGTCAACTCCCTGGTTTATATAACCAGGGAGTGTTAGCGCACGCTAAGACATCAAGGTTAGCGTGCGCTAACGGGATAGGGTTACCAACCCTCCTGTTAGCGTCCGAGTCCAGAAACCAGGGTTTTTGCCGTTAGCGTGCGCTACCATGCATGTGTAGCGTGCGCTAATAGCCTATCGGTAGCGCGCGCTATCGACCAATAGCGTGCGCTACCTGAACATCAGCCGAGTCCAGTAGCCCACTGCCCAAACCTCACCTGACCCGTTAGCGTGCGCTACCATACCAGCGTAGCGTGTGCTAACTAGAATCTGATTGAATTCAGTAGTAAGCGCGATCGGGCAGTCACACTAGCGCGCGCTACTGAACAGCTTAACGTGCGCTAGTTTCCCGACATTAGCGTGCGCTAGACAAGATAGCGTGCGCTAATCCGGTAGTCCAGAGGCCTGGGAGTTAAACTGCCACTCCCAGGGCTAAATCGTTAGCGTGCGCTACGAATTGAACGTAGCGTGCGCTACTAATGGATTTCTAGCGTGCGCTATACAGAAAATTTAGCGTGCGCTAGATACAGAATATAAACGACCCAAAATACCGGATTATGAACGAAACGTCAAACGGAACACCTCAAAACGCATCATAGCATAGAATGAATCCACGGCAACCCCGAAACGGCGGTTCCGCACAACAATTACGAGAATCAGATCAAAAGATAACGGAAAAATTACACTGAAGGATACACGAGGGTCTCTAAAATCGAGAATTACACCGGAAATACAATTACAAGGGAAAGAAAAATGCGGATATTACATTCTACCCCTCTAAAAATAAGTTTCGTCCCGAAACTTAAGGAACAAACAACTCGGGGTACCTAGCACGCATGCTATCCTCGGTTTCCCAAGTTGCCTCCTCGACACCGTGTCTAGACCACTGCACCTTGACCAAAGGTATGGTCTTATGCCTCAATCGTTTCTCACGATGCTCCAAAATCTTCAAAGGGCGCTCTTCGAAAGTAACATCTTCGGCGACATCAATCTCACCATAATCGATGATGTGGCTAGGATCCGGGACATATTTCCTCAACTGGGAAACATGGAAAACACTATGAACATGACTCAAGGCCGGAGGTAACGCCAAACGGTATGCCAACCCACCTACTCGCTCGAGGATCTCGAAGGGGCCGATAAATCTCGGACTCAACTTCCCTTTCTTCCCGAAACGAAAAACTCCCTTCGTCGGCGACACCTTTAGCAAGACGTGGTCTCCCACCTCGAATTCCAAAGGTCGACGACGGACGTCGGCATACGACTTCTGTCGACTCTGGGCAGTCAACATCCGTTCTCGAATTAACTCTATCTTCCGCCTCGTCTCTAAAACGACATTCGGCTCGGTCCCGACCAAATCGGACGCCTCATTCCAACAAATCGGTGATCGACATCGCCGCCCATAAAGTGCCTCATACGGTGCCATCCGAATCGACGCGTGCCAACTATTGTTATACGTGAATTCGATCAGCGGCAAATGTTCCTCCCAGTCACTACTCCAGTCGAGAGCACAAGCACGCAACAAGTCCTCGAACGTCTGGATAGTGCGTTCCGACTGTCCATCTGACTGGGGATGAAAAGAGGTACTCAAACGCAACCGGGTACCCAACGCCTTATGCACCGCCTGCCAGAAGTGCGATACAAAACGGCCGTCACGATCCGAAACAATAGACTTCGGAGTACCGTGAAGTCTCACGATCTGCGCAATAAACACACGAGCTAACTTCTCCGGGGCCCAAGTGTCCTTGATGCCCAGAAAATGTGCCGACTTGGTCAGGCGATCAACAATCACCCATACCATATTCATGCCCGACCTCGATCTCGGCAAACTCGTAACGAAATCCATCGATATATCTTCCCATTTCCATTCCGGAATGGGAAGTGACTGCAATAACCCGGTCTCGATGCTCGATTTTGACACCGACAAGTCAAACATCTCGCTACAAACTGTGCGACCTCATCCTTCATGTCATTCCACCAGAAATTTCTCCTCAGGTCCTTGTACATCTTACTCGTACCAGGATGAACGGAATAAGGTGTAGCATGGGCCTCCCGTAAAATACTCTGCCTCAACTCTAAGTCATTCGGCACACAAAGCCGACTCTGGAATCTCAAAACACCATCCTCGTGAATCACAAATCCAGGAGACTTCCCTTTAAGAACATTCTCTCGGATTTGAGTAATCATCGGATCCTCTAACTGCTTGACTTAATTTCATCGATCAAAGGCACGAAATCTCTAAAGCACAAAGTTGCCCGACGGCTCCGGCAACAAGACCTCAACATCTAACTCGATCAAAGCCCTCCGAAGCTCGGTCGAGATGTAAGGATCTCAAGCGTTCGCAACGCAATCGGTTTCGACTCAAGGCGTCGGCCACAACGTTCGCCTTGCCGGATGATAAAGGATTTCGAGGTCATAATCCTTAATCAACTCTAACCACCTCCTCTGCCTCATATTCAACTCTCATTGAGTAAATATGTATTTCAATTTTATGATCGGTAAAAATCGACATGTGGAGCCGAAAAGATAGTGACGCCAAATCTTGAGCGCAAAAGCATCGCCGCTAACTCCAAATCATGAGTAGGGTAGTTCGGCTCATACGGCCTCAACTGTCTCGACGCATAAGCAATGGTCTTACCGTCTTTGCATTAATACACACCCAAGACCCTGACCCGAAGCATCGCTATAGACGGCAAAACCCTCGTTGCCACATGGCAACGCCAAAACTGGGGCTGAAGTCAAACGCTTCTTCAGTTCCTCAAAACTCGACTGCCTCTCGTCATTCCAAACGAACTTCTCGGATTTCTGGAGCAACTGTGTAAGTGGTCGAGCCAGTTTCGAGAAACCCTCGATGAACCTACGATAGTAGCCAGCTAAACCCAAGAAACTACGGAGCTCCTTCACATTCTTGGGCGGTGCCCAATCCAATACGGCCTCAATCTTCTGCGGATCCACACGAACCCCCTCGGCTGAAATCACGTGACCTAAAAACATCACTTCCTTCAGCCAGAACTCACATTTCGAGAACTTTGCATAGAGTTGCTCGGTCCTTAAAATGTCTAATATTATCCGCAAATGATGGGCATGCTCTTCCTCATTCCTCGAATAGATAAGAATATCGTCAATAAAGACGACGACGCACTTATCCAAATACTCGATAAAAACTTTGTTCATCAATTGCATGAACACCGCCGGCGCATTAGTTAACCCGAAGGGCATAACTACAAACTCATAATGTCCGTATCTCGTCCGAAAAGCTGTTTTCGGCACATCGGACTCTCTCACCCGGAGCTGATAGTACCCCGATTTCAAATCAATTTTCGAGAATACCGCAGCTCCCTGCAACTGGTCGAACAAGTCGTCAATCCTCGGCAAAGGATACTTGTTCTTGATGGTCACCTTGTTTAGTTCGCGATAGTCGATACACAAACGTAGCGAACCATCCTTCTTCCGCACAAACAGGACCGGTGCGCCCCAAGGCGAGGCGCTCGGTCGAATATACCCCGACTCAAGAAGCTCGCTCAACTGCTTCTTCAACTCTGCCATCTCTGAAGGTGCCATGCGATACGGCGCCTTCGAAATAGGAGCCGCGCCGGCTCTAACTCTATAGCAAACTCAACCTCACGGTCGGTGGCAATCCGGTAACTCGTCAGAAATACATCAGAAACTCATTAACGATGGAATCGACGAAAGCTCGACTCCACCATCCTCCGCCTTTAAGGCATAGCACCAATAACCGGTACACCCCTTTCGCAGGAGACTCATCGCCTTCAAGGCATTAATAACAATTCGGTTTCCCCTCTTTCGCCCATGAAAAGAGTGCTCGGTGCCGTCCTCGGCTAACATAGTGATGATTCTCGTGCGGTAGTTCATGATCGCACCATGCCGCTCAAGCCAATCATCACCAAGAATCAAATCCTCACCCTCGATACTCACAACAATAAGATTAGAGGGCCAAGTCCTCTCACAAATAAGTACAGAGCAGTCTCGAACCTCCTGATCCCCAACGATCCTATCGCCGCTAGGAAGCTTAACGATGAAGGGCTCACAAGGCGTCAAACGGTCGAGACTCAAGCAGCGCACACAATCCGAGAGATATGAACGAATGCGTAGCACCGAATCGAAAAGCACCGACGGGATGAGAAAGAATATAAACGGTACACCGCCACGGTAGCTGGATCATCGGCTCTCCGCATCTCATAGACACGCGGGTGGGCTGAGCCGACACCGGAAGCTCCCCCTTAGAGGGCTGACCACGACCTCTCCCCGACTAGCACTCGACGGAGACCGAGGAACAAACGATCTCGATTCACACTTGGTTCCCTAGGCGCTGGAATGGAAGCCGGGCACCAAGAATTTTCTCCCTCTCGGCCTGAAGCGGCCTTGTGGCCGGTGGCCCTGCTGATTACACGTCGGCAAAGGGCTCAAACAAGTATGGTGATGTGGCTGTCGACCACAATTGAAACACTTCACATCACGAAAAGGAGCACCGGTAGTTCCACGAGGACCCCAGTGAACGAGCCGACCACCGCCGGCGGAAGTTAGCAGATTGGGATCTCTGCTGGCCCCCACTCTTGTGGCCCGAAAAGTTCCCACGGACTTACGCTTCTTACTCTCGCGGGCCGCCTCACTCGCCGTCACCGACATATCATAAGCAAGGGCCCTACTCGATAATCTTTCAATGTAGTGCATACGAGCCCCGACATATAGTCCGGATCGGCAACTTCATCCGTCTGGAGAAATGGAAAATCTTGTCACTCTCCTCGACAACTTGGGTCTTCACATAACCCAACTCTTTGTTAAAATCGGCAATGGCTTGAGCTACGGGGATATCCGTGGTTGAGCATCATAAAAGCATGTACCCGAGCACTGTCGGCGCCACGGGCAATATTCACCTCCATCAACTCTTGAAACTCGGCCCACGAAGCGGCATGGTCTTTGGGCCCAACGGCCTCCCACCGGTCAGTGGCGTCCCGGTGAGAAAATATTGAGCAATAGGGACTCTACGTTCCTCGACGATTAGTGGCAACGAAGACCTTAGATATCTCCTTGATCCACCCTTCCCGGCCCAATCGGGTGCGAAGCTCCCAAACCGAGGAGGATGCATCTTGACAACATCTTGGAGCCAACGGTCCGCTCCGCCCGATTAGCATGGGCTTGATCCGGGTTACGAACACTTTGAGCTATTGCCGCCATTTGGTTCACCATCTGTTGCATAACGGCCGCAATACCAAGATCGGCATGCTCGAGAAGAAGCATGGCTATGACGGTCGCCGATCGCTGGCTCCGAAGATCGTGACGTGGCCGCCCCACCGGCTGCCCCACGTCCCCGGCCGCGTCCACGACCACGACCGCGACCACGACCTCTTCCAGCATCCATACTGGAGTTAAATAAGTAGCAAAAGCCATACGAGGATCAGTACAAGAAAAGAACAATCATAAGTCGAGAATCAAGGGTACGATACAAGGAATTAATGAACAGGGGAAGGAAAACTTACGGACACTGGTAGTACCGGAATCATGGCAGCGTGACGATGATGTGCAAAATAAAACACCACAAGACCCAATAAACCAACAAGCCTAGGTATCCATAAACCTAGAGCTCTGATACCATTTTCTGTAACACCCCCAAGATATTCGAGGTATATTACAGCGCCGTGAATCCCTATATGGGATCCACCAGGCTGAACTGCATCATACACAACGACTCACAGAAACGATAAAATAATACCACGTCATAAAGACGCAAAACAGAACAATCCACCCGGTTCAACCGGTCAATATAACATCATCATCCAACATAACAAGCAACAATACAATTCAAACGAACAAGAACCCCTTAAGTACTCGAGTACAACTATTAGTTCAAAACCACAAAAGACAAAAAGGTAAAAGACACTAAAACATCACTCGTGCACCATCATCACGCACGGCCATCATCCGTGTCTTGGTCCAGTGCCAGCTCGTCTCGATGAACGACTGAAATTCATAAAACGAATTTCCCCAAAACGGGTCCCCAGAGGGGTTAGCAATTACGCTAGTACAAGTAACCAGATGAACAACTTACATCTTACACATATAGTAATGCATGCAATAGAGAAAACCGTTTGAAAACACTCATTTCCGGAAATGCCAATATCAAATCACATTTGTAAAATTCACCACAATTAACCGTCGATCCACACCTCCGTGGACCCCTACCGAGACCCCGTCGGATCTAACCCGTAGTGGTTAAAAGCAAAGCTCGTCGATCCACACCTCCGTGGACCCCTACCGAGACCCCGTCGAGTCTAACCCGTAGTGAGCATACACACGCACACAATTTCTCACACAAAACTACTATGTCAAGATTGTAAGTTCATAAGGATACTTGCCTCGATTAATTAAACGATGACACGGACGGAACGGAAGAGTTGAACACGACCGCAAGGAACCGGCGGAAATGAACCTAACGATTCGAACAACACAATCACAACCAACTCTAGACGATTACGGAAATGGAATACACCCGGAAACCCACCTACGATTCATGTATATTCGAATAAAATAACAACGAGGGCGGATCACAACCAAACCCTCTCGATTCCGTAAAAATCCACAAAATATCCATGAATCCGTAGGAAAACTAAAGATACTAACAATATCGATCGTATACATCATGAATCCATCAACGAAACGGAACGGATCGGAAGAAAATCCCAAAACCCCCAAATTATCCAAAAGTAGGGTTCTAAGAGATTACCTTGGATTTAGGATGAGAAACACAAGTGGATGATGTTAGTCTTACACCAAGAACTCAAGCACAAGAATCTCTGAAGTGATTGGAGGAAGAAAGTCGCCTCAAATCGCTCGGAGTCGCTCGTCCGCGGAAAGAGGAAGAAATGAGATTTTGTGATTATCTCGGTCAACTCCTGGTTTATATAACCGGGAGTGTTAGCGCACGCTAAGACATCAAGGTTAGCGTGCGCTAACGGATAGGGTTACCAACCCTCACGTTAGCGTCAGTCCGAGTCCAAACCGGGGTTTTTGCCGTTAGCGTGCGCTACCATGCATGTGTAGCGTGCGCTAATAGCTATCGGTAGCGCGCTATCGACCAATAGCGTGCGCTACCCGAACATCGGCCGAGTCCGGTAGCCCCGCCCAGCCTCACGACCCGTTAGCGTGCGCTACCATACCAGCGTAGCGTGTGCTAACTAGAATCGATTGAATTCGGTAGTAAAGCGCCAAGATCTTGGGCGGTACACTAGCGCGCTCGAGCGACTTAACGTGCGCTAGTTTCCCGACATTAGCGTGCGCTAGACAAGATAGCGTGCGCTAATCCGTAGTCCGAGGCACAGGAGTTAAGCGCCACTCCTGTGGCTAAATCGTTAGCGTGCGCTACGAATTGAACGTAGCGTGCGCTACTAATGGATTTCTAGCGTGCGCTATACAGAAAATTTAGCGTGCGCTAGATACAGAATATAAACGACCCAAAATACCGGATTATGAACGAAACGTCAAACGGAACACCTCAAAATGCATCATAGCATAGAATGAATCCACGGCAACCCCGAAACGGCGGTTCCGCACAACAATTACGAGAATCAGATCAAAAGATAACGGAAAAGTTACACTGAAGGATACACGAGGGTCTCTAAAATCGAGAATTACACCGGAAATACAATTACAAGGGAAAGAAAAATGCGGATATTACATTATATATCTAATTGAGTGATGTTCCCAAAGTTTCGAAAAATAAAAAATTAATTTGGTTTGAGATCTTAGCAAACCAATAATAAATTGACTAGTACTAGCTAAGTAACTAGTGCTCTTTCCTCGATTATTTTTTCTATTTTTTTAAAAATATTTCTCGATGATCCAACCGTACAGATGTCAATATATATCTAATTTAGTGATGATCCCAAATTTTCATAAAATAAAAAATTAATTTGGTTTGAGATCTTAGCAAACCAATACTAAATTAACTAGTACTAGCTAAGTAACTAGTGCTCTGTCCTCGATTATTGTTTCTATTTTTTAAAAAATATTTCTCGACGATCCAACTGTACGGATGTTAATATATATCTAATTGAGTGATGTTCCCAAATTTTCAAAAAATAAAAAATTAATTTGGTTTGAGATCTTAGCAAACCAATACCGAATTGACAGTACTAGCTAAGTAACTAGTGCTCTGCCGTGGATTATTGTTTCTATTTTTTTAAAAATATTTCTCGACGATCCAACCGTACGGATGTCAATATATATCTAATTGAGTGATGTTCCCAAATTTTCAAAAAACAAAAACTTAATTTGGTTTGAGACCTTAGCAAACCAATACTAAATTGACTATTACTAGCTAAGTAACTAGTGCTCTGTCCTCGATTATTGTTTCTATTTTTTTAAAATTATTTCTCGACGATTCAACTGTACATATGTCAATATATATCTAATTGAGTGATGTTCCCAAATTTTCAAAAAATACAAAATTAATTTGGTTTGTGTTCTTAGCAAATTAATACTAAATTGACTAGTACTAGCTAAGTAACTAGTGCTCTGTCCTCGATTATTGTTTCTATTTTTTTTAAAATATTTTTCGACGATCCAACCATACGAATGTCAATATATATCTAATTGAGTGATGTTCCCAAAGTTTCAAAAAATAAAAAATTAATTGGTTTGAGATCTTAGCAAACCAATAATAATTTGACTAGTACTAGCTAAGTAACTAGTGCTCTGTCCTCAATTATTTTTTCTATTTTTTTAAAAATATTTCTCGATGATCCAACCGTACGGATGTCAATATATATCTAATTGAGTGATGTTCCCAAATTTTCAAAAAATAAAAAATTAATTTGGTTTGAGATCTTACCAAACCAATACTAAATTGAATAGTACTAGCTAAGTAACTAGTGCTCTGTCCTCGATTATTGTTTCTATTTTTTTAAAAATATTTCTCGATGATCCAACTGTACGGATGTCAATATATATCTAATTGAGTGATGTTCCCAAATTTTCAAAAAATAAAAAATTAATTTGGTTTGAGATCTTAGCAAACCAATACTAAATTGACTAGTACTAGCTAAGTAACTAGTGCCCTGTCGTGGATTATTGTTTCTATTTTTTTTAAATATTTATCGACGATCCAACCATACGGATGCAATATATATCTAATTTAGTGATGTTTCCAAATTTTCAAAAAATAAAAAATTAATTTGGTTTGTGATCTTAGCAAACCAATACTAAATTGACTAGTAGTAGCTAAGAAACTAGTGCTCTGTCGTTGATTATTGTTTCTATTTTTTTAAAAATATTTCTCGACGATCCAACTATACGGATGACAATATATATCTAATTGATTGATGTTCCCAAATTTTCAAAAAATAAAAAATTAATTTGGTTTGAGATCTTAGCAAACCAATACTAAATTGACTAGTACTAGCTAAATAACTAGTGATGTATCCTCGATTATTGTTTCTATTTTTTAAAAAATATTTCTCGACGATCCAACCGTACGGATGTCAATATATATTTAATTGAGTGATGTTCCCAAATTTTGAAAAAATAAAAAATTAATTTGGTTTGAGATCTTAGCAAACTAATACTAAATTGACAGTACTAGCTAAGTAACTAGTGTTGTGTCGTGGATTATTGTTTCTATTTTTTTAAAAATATTTCTCGACGATCCAACCATACGGATGTCAATATATATCAAATTGAGTGATGTTCCCAAAATTTCAAAAAATAAAAACTTAATTTGGTTTGAGAGCTTAGCAAACCAATACTAAATTGACTATTACTAGCTAAGTAACTAGTGCTCTGTCCTCGATTATTTTTTCTATTTTTTTAAAAATATTTCTCGATGATCCAACTATACGGATGTCAATATGTATCTAATTGAGTGATGTTCCCAAATTTTCATCAAATAAAAAATTAATTTGGTTTGAGATCTTAGCAAACCAATACTAAATTGACTAGTACTGGCTAAGTAACTAGTGCTCTGTCCTCGATTATTGTTTCTATTTTTTAAAAAATATTTCTCGACGATCCAACTGTACGGATGTTAATATATATCTAATTGAGTGATGTTCCCGAATTTTCAAAAAATAATAAATTAATTTGGTTTGAGATCTTAGCAAACCAATACTAAATTGACAATACTAGCTAAGTAACTAGTGCTCTATTGTGGATTATTGTTTCTATTTTTTTAAAAATATTTCTCGACGATCCAACCGTACGGATGTCAATATATATCTAATTGAGTGATGTTCCCAAATTTTCAAAAAATAAAAAATTAATTTGGTTTGAGATCTTAGCAAACCAATACTAAATTGACTAGTACTAGCTAAGTAACTAGTGCCCTGTCGTGGATTATTGTTTCTATTTTTTTTAAATATTTATCGACGATCCAACCATACGGATGCAATATATATCTAATTTAGTGATGTTTCCAAATTTTCAAAAAATAAAAAATTAATTTGGTTTGTGATCTTAGCAAACCAATACTAAATTGACTAGTACTAGCTAAGAAACTAGTGCTCTGTCGTCGATTATTGTTTCTATTTTTTTAAAAATATTTCTCGACGATCAAACTATACGGATGACAATATATATCTAATTGATTGATGTTCCCAAATTTTCAAAAAATAAAAAATTAATTTGGTTTGAGATCTTAGCAAACCAATACTAAATTGACTAGTACTAGCTAAATAACTAGTGATGTGTCCTCGATTATTGTTTCTATTTTTTAAAAAATATTTCTCGACGATCCAACCGTACGGATATCAATATATATTTAATTGAGTGATGTTCCCAAATTTTGAAAAAATAAAAAATTAATTTGGTTTGAGATCTTAGCAAACTAATACTAAATTGACAGTACTAGCTAAGTAACTAGTGCTGTGTCGTGGATTATTGTTTCTATTTTTTTAAAAATATTTCTCGACGATCCAACCATACGGATGTCAATATATATCTAATTGAGTGATGTTCCCAAAATTTCAAAAAATAAAAACTTAATTTGGTTTGAGACCTTAGCAAACCAATACTAAATTGACTATTACTAGCTAAGTAACTAGTGCTCTCTCCTCGATTATTTTTTCTATTTTTTTAAAAATATTTCTCGATGATCCAACTATACGGATGTCAATATGTATCTAATTGAGTGATGTTCCCAAATTTTCATCAAATAAAAAATTAATTTATTTTGAGATCTTAGCAAACCAATACTAAATTGACTAGTACTGGCTAAGTAACTAGTGCTCTGTCCTCGATTATTGTTTCTATTTTTTAAAAAATATTTCTCGACGATCCAACTGTACGGATGTTAATATATATCTAATTGAGTGATGTTCCCGAATTTTCAAAAAATAAAAAATTAATTTGGTTTGAGATCTTAGCAAACCAATACTAAATTGACAGTACTAGCTAAGTAACTAGTGCTATGTCGTGGATTATTGTTTCTATTTTTTTAAAAATATTTCTCGACGATCCAACCGTACGGATGTCAATATATATCTAATTGAGTGATGTTCCCAAATTTTCAAAAAATAAAAACTTAATTTGGTTTGAGACCTTAGCAAACCAAGACTAAATTGACTATTACTAGCTAAGTAACTAGTGCTCTGTCCTCGATTATTGTTTCTATTTTTTTAAAAATATTTCTCGACGATCCAACCATACATATGTCAATATATATCTAATTTAGTGATGTTCCCAAATTTTCAAAAAATACAAAATTAATTTGGTTTGTGATCTTAGCAAATTAATACTAAATTGACTATTACTAGCTAAGTAACTAGTGCTCTGTCCTCGATTATTGTTTCTATTTTTTTCAAAATATTTCTCGACGATCCAACTATACGGATGTCAATATATATCTAATTGAGTGATGTTCCCAAAGTTTCAAAAAATAAAAAATTAATTGGTTTGAGATCTTAGCAAACCAATAATAATTTGACTAGTACTAGCTAAGTAACTAGTGCTCTGTCCTCAATTATTTTTTCTATTTTTTTAAAAATATTTCTCGATGATCCAACCGTACGGATGTTAATATATATCTAATTGAATGATGTTCCCAAATTTTCAAAAAATAAAAAATTAATTTGGTTTGAGATCTTAGCAAACCAATACTAAATTGACTAGTACTAGCTAAGTAACTAGTGCTCTGTCCTCGATTATTATTTCTTTTTTTTAAAAAATATTTCTCGACGATCTAACTGTACGGATGTCAATATATATCTAATTGAGTAATGTTCCCAAATTTTCAAAAAATAAAAAATTAATTTGGTTTGAGATCTTAGCAAACCAATACTAAATTGACTAGTACTAGCTAAGTAACTAGTGCCTTGTCGTGAATTATTGTTTCTATTTTTTTTAAATATTTATAGACGATCCAACCATACGGATGTCAATATATATCTAATTTAGTGATGTTCCCAAATTTTCAAAAAATAAAAAATTAATTTGGTTTGAGATCTTAGCAAACCAATACTAAATTGACTAGTACTAGCTAAGTAACTAGTGCTCTGTCGTCGATTATTGTTTCTATTTTTTTAAAAATATTTCTCGACGATCCAACTATACGGATGTCAATATATATCTAATTGATTGATGTTCCCAAATTTTCAAAAAATAAAAAATTAATTTGGTTTGAGATCTTAGCAAACCAATACTAAATTGACTAGTACTAGCTAAATAACTAGTGTCCTCGATTATTGTTTCTATTTTTTAAAAAATATTTCTCGACGATCCAACCGTACGGATGTTAATATATATTTAATTGAGTGATGTTCCCAAATTTTGAAAAAATAAAAAATTAATTTATTTTGAGATCTTAGCAAACCAATACTAAATTGACAGTACTAGCTAAGTAACTAGTGTTGTGTCGTGGATTATTGTTTCTATTTTTTTAAAAATATTTCTCGACGATCCAACCGTACGGATGTCAATATATATCTAATTGAGTGATGTTCCCAAATTTTCAAAAAATAAAAACTTAATTTGGTTTGAGACCTTAGCAAACCAATACTAAATTGACTATTACTACCTAAGTAACTAGTGCTCTGTCCTCGATTATTTTTTCTATTTTTTTAAAAATATTTCTCGATGATCCAACTGTACGGATGTCAATATGTATCTAATTGAGTGATGTTCCCAAATTTTCATAAAATAAAAAATTAATTTGGTTTGAGATGTTAGCAAACCAATACTAAATTGACTAGTACTAGCTAAGTAACTAGTGCTCTGTCCTCGATTATTGTTTCTATTTTTTAAAAAATATTTCTCGACGATCCAACTGTATGTAATATCCGCAATTTTCGATTTTCGGTAAATTTCTTTTTTCGGTCCGAGTCCGTTTTGACAACTCGCTCATGCCCGTTTCGTCATTCTGAGAATGATTAATTCTACACTTTTTGACATCCGAGTTCGTTTCGGTGTCGTTTCGTTGAGTTCCGTGCTTTTTAGCGACTTTTCCGCGCTTGAGTTCGATTCTTGCGAAACTCGTTCGAAACTGCTGTTTCGAGTTTCCTGTAAGTTCGTTTAACTGTGTTAGACGTGTTGTGAACTTCGGTTTGGTTATTCGATCACGTATCGTGATTTCCGGGCGTTTTGGGCCATTTTGTAATTTCTTGAAAGTTACGGGTATCCGTATCTATAATTGTTGTCTCGACCCGTTTCTTGGTCGCGTATGACTAATTATGGTATTATGTTTTCATTTCGGGCCGTTGATGTTGTCCGCGAACTTTTCGTCGTGTTCGTTCCATATGTTTTTGGAAATCGGGTCGTCGAGCCCTGGTGGTCGGGTACTGGCCGGACGGTTGCGGGACTGGCCAGACGATTGCGGGCACCGGCCGGACAGTGCGCGAGAACCGCGTAGCGCACGCTCTGCCGGAAGGCTGCGCTAACCGGCAGTGTAGCGCACGCTATCGGGTGGCCTAGCGACGCTTGCTCGGGCACAGGCGGAGGATTACGAGGTTACGGACTCGGTCGGGATCGGCGGAGTAGCGCCGCCTGCTGTCGGTCGTGGCGCTAACCGGCGAGGGTAGCGCCGCCGCCGACTAACGTCGTTACAGGTAAGTTTGTTAGTCCGGTGGCTCTTGGGCCAAGTCTAGCGGCGCGAGCTTCCGGCCGCACGCTAGCGAGTCGGGTGGACCGATCATGGTCGGCGGGGTGGTCGGTGGTGCCGGGTCATGCGGGCCATGGCCGAGAGTGCTCGGCCGGTACTGGCCGATAGCGCACGCTAGTCCGGTAAGGGTAGCGCACGCTAGTTCCGGCCCAGTATATATATGACAGACCAGCCACATTTCCCTTCGTTTTTCATTTCCTTCCTTCTCCGTCCGCGGCTGGCGATTCATGGGTGACGAAGCCATGTTGTTTAACAACAAATCCATGAAGTTCTTGAGTTCTTAAAATCAATCAATCATCCGTTATCATCCTTTGATCCAGCGAATTAAGGTAATCTTCCTTAGGACCCTAATTTCGTGAATTTGGGGATTTTTGCATTTTTGTCCGATTCGTTCCGTGTTGTTGGTTAATTCATGATGGGTATGATTAATCTTGATAGTATTCTTGTGTTTAACATCATTTAATCCATTGTTCTTCGTCGAATCGAAGTATATTTCTCGATTTCCTTCAAATTGACTTTTTGGGGGATTTGTCCCCGATCTCGTTTTTCATCCGTTTTCGATGGATCGATTATGGTTAAATGATGTTTTTAAACATATTCTATGGATTGTATATCCATATTTTAACTTGGAATTCCGTTTTCGGGTTTTGACGGAACGAATCGTGTTCTTGGCCGTTTTGGGGGAAATCCTTGAACTTTCGTCATTTGTTCTTTGAATTCAGCGGCTTTGGGTCGTACTTTGGAATTCATTTTCGTTGTTATTGTTTTCGTTCGTAGTTCGTTGTTGTGGATTGTCGTTCGGTGGAGTCGGCGAGTTCGTAGTCGGTTCGTGCCAACCTACTTCGGCAGATTCTCCGCGTTGTGGTTATTCGAGGCAAGTACCTTGCCCATACTTTTCTCGTTTTATGGATATGATGATCGGTGGTCGTCTTGATGTGTTTGTTTGGTTATTTGAAATGAAGTTTCAAAGGATTTCGGTTTGGCCTCGTTAAAGGCTTTCTTTCAAAACGAGTGTGATTTGTGAACGGTGTTTTGAGAATTGATTATGATTTGGTTACTTTGAATGTTGAAGTATTTTATGATGATACTCCTATTGTTTAAGTTATGGAATCGTGTATTCCGTATTTAATCTTGTTATTGTATTTTTGAAGAGTTTGATAATGGTGTCGAGTTAATGGTCATCTCTAGTGAGTATTCTTAATGAACTTACATTCTTAGCATGTTAGTATTGCGTGAGTAACGTGTGTGTGTGTGTATGCTCACTACGGGTTAGATCCGACGGGGTCTCGGTAGGGGTCCACGGAGGTGTGGATCGACGAGCTTTGCTTTTAACCACTACGGGTTAGATCCTGTAACACCCCCAAGTTATTCAGGGATATTACAGCGCCGTAAGCCCCGCCGTGGGACCCATAAGGCTATACATACGCGGAACCATAAATTTTGACCGATAAGGTCTACACACAATGGAACGAAAAACGATACAAAGGTATTCGAAATATAACCAATGTATTCACAGACATCACAACTCAATTCAATACTTCGGCAAACATAGGCCGGAACATCAAGGAAAAGGAAAACAATACTCGAGTATTCAAAAGACAATCCAGTACAACAACACTGAACCGGAACTCCAAACATAACTGGAAGAAAAACATAGTATCACACTTGCCCACCATCCTCGTGCCGACCCGATACCTGCCTGTCCGACCTCCTGGAACCTGAAATACATGAAACGTATTTCCCCCGTAAAAGGGGTTAGCCGTCGAATAGCTAGTGCAAGTATAACAATATGAAACATAATACTCCTCGACAATAAAGTAAATGTAATCCGTCAATTCATCAATATAAGACTAGTATTCCGGAATAACTAAAATCTCATAAGACGTATGTGAATGCCGTAGAAACGGTTCGTTCACCTCATACGCCGTTACGTATGTGAATGCCGTAAAAACGGTTCGTTCACCTCATACGTCGATACATGTAGGAATGCCGTCAAAACGGTTCGTTCATTACATGCCAACAATATATCTATGAATGCCGTAAAAACGGTTCGTTCATGATATGCCATCAATATTTCTTACTTTCAAAGTCGAGAACGTACAATCATAAATGTATACTTGCCTTTGAGACATCGAGGGACGAACGGAAAAAGGTATGAGTTCGGTAGGTCCGAGAACGCGCTTCCGGCACCTAAACGATTCGCAAGGAATATTATAATTAATTATCCATACTCAAATTATACTAAGAGACTCCCGAAACTCGTCTACGATTCAAGAAAATATACGGGTGGATAACTAAAGGTTGGGAAATCGCCCAAACTCCCCACAAGTCCGAAAACGGCACAATCCAACCCGTAAAATCGGAAGAAAACACTCATACGGTAGAGATATATCAAAATCCCAAGGTTCTCAAGTTTCAATCGGATAAAACGGACGAGTCTACGAAAACCCCCAACAACCAACACCAAATCAAAGTGTTCTTGAATAAACTTACAATAATCCGATGAATACCCAATCAAGTCCATAATCACGCATATATCACATCATACACCATGATTTTATCATCCAAAACGTCAAAACCCACACAAAATCGAGAAGTCAAGATGTCGAAGAAATTACCTCTTGAATATTCAAGCGCTATGATCCAAGGAATACGCGATAGATCGACTATCCGGGCTTCCCAACCGATTGAAAGTGGTAAATCTTCAACACACAAGTGATAGCTATGGAAAGAGCTCCTCCCTCAACTCTCTCTCTCTCGCGATAGAAGATGGAAATGGAGGAAGAAGGCTGAAATCTCGCTTAAAAGGCCGAATTATGCAGTTGACCGCATTGTGTGCCGCGGCTCAGCATAGGTGTGCCGCGGCACAGGCCTAAAAATTGTTCCCAGGTTTCGGCAGTGTGCCGCGGCTCAGCTCAGGTGTGCCGCGGCACCGGGTACAGGCGGGTTTTGGCTGAGGATGCAACACCAGTGTGCCGCGGCTCAGAATAGGTGTGCCGCGGCATTGGCTCGGCAGTGTGCCGCGGCTCAGCTCATGTGTGCCGCGGCACCGGGTACAGCCTGCTCGGCCAAATATAGGAAATGTGTGTGCCGCGGCGCACACTCCTTGTGCCGCGGCTCACACCCCCTTCGGGTCCTAAAATGATGAAAATTGACCCGGAAAGAGAATAAAAGCAATATGATTCAATGTCTGGGCAACAATAACACGAAATAGAAATACGGGAACCCCAAAACGGTGGTTCCAAGCAATGATTACAAGGGTTCGCTCAACAAATCACGATCCGAAGAATATGAAAGGTTTGAAATGACATGACTTTCGACCGGGTATTACAGATCCGACGGGGTCTCGGTAGGGGTCCACAGAGGTGTGGATCGACGGTTAATTGTGGTGAATTTTACAAATGTGATTTGATATTGGCATTTCCGGAAATGAGTGCTTTTGAACGGTTTTCATGATTGCATGCATTGACTAAGTGTGTAAGAGGTAAGTTGTTCGTTTGGCCTACTTGGCTAGGATGGCTATAGAGTATTTTGTTGTTTGTGTTAAATCCTTTAATTGTGGATTTTGATGTTGGAAGACGAACCTTGTGGTCGTTCTTGTGTACTGTGAGTTGATGAGTTTTGGGGCTAAAATCCCAATGGTTTTGTAAAGGTCATTTGACGGATTCGGGGCTAAAATCCCAACGGTTTGGCGGTTATTTTACGGAAAGTAAACTTTTGGGGCAATGACCCCTTTTGTCTTTTGGATTTTGAAAAGTAGGATTTGATAATCCTAAATTGTTTTCTATTAAAACTCTAGATGGCATTCTAAACCATTTTATAAATTATTTCCATTGATTTAGGATATTTCGATTTTGAAAGGTTTTCTCAAACTCTTGCCTCGGGAAGTACTTTTCGTTTCGTTTGGATCTTTGAGGATTCCTGGTTATTGTTATTCGTGAAATGTGAATTGTATGGCTCGTATTTGCACTTTGTTCTTGCACTAGCAAAACAGTGGAGTTTTGCTAACCCCCGAGTATTCGGGGGGTGGATGTCTGTTTTTGCATTCAGGTTTTGGAGCATGACACAGGGTCGACACGAAGGATGATGAAAGATGATCGATACTAATCACATGAGGAACCGTACTTTGTTTATTGGTTCAGTTGTACTCTATTTTTCCGCTGCTATATTTTCCCGTTGTACGGGTGTGGTTGTATTTTGACCCCTGCGTGGGCATGAGTTGTATTTGAGTTGTATGTATTTGTTGAAAGACCAAATCGGTCTACTGAGTCATTTTAGCCTGAAAGGCATGGTTGGGTTGTTATATGTCGTTACCAGCCTGGTAGATCCTTGAGGAAAGGTTCTACGGCGTGTAATATCCCTGAGCGGATTGGGGGTGTTACATAAATGGTATCGGAGCTTAGGTTGAGGAAACCTAGGCTGTCGGGTCAAGTCGTGTTGTTTGAGTCTTGTTTCGTCGAATTTTATCTGACTGAGTCGTGTCGCGACGCGTCGTTTGAGTTTGTTGGTCGTGATTAGTATCGTGGGGCGATCATCATCTTCGTGCGGCCTGTGGAAGTAAGTCTCCCTTCTTTGTGTTGTGCCTCGTGTGACACGAGCTATTTTTATGATTATTTGTTAAGTGGTGGAATCCTTATGTGGATTTTGATTTCACGATATGTATTTAGTCGACTCTCGTATTTGATTTATACGAGGGGTGTCATCGCTTGTGATGTCTTTTTATTGTTGTTTTTGTCCGTGGCTGATGAATTTCGAATCGATTTGCACGTTTTACAAGTTCTCTTGTGGAAGCTTTGTGCTTAGACGCGTTCGACTTGTTCACTAGCCAGTGCGGGAGGGACTTTAGAGGCCTCGAATGGGGTCAGTAGTTTTGTTTTGAATGTGGTATTTTATCGTTTATTTCCGTTTAAAGACATGTATTGTCTTGATTTTAAACTTTTTGATGCGTGTGCTAGGAGTTATTTTAGTGAACATCGATATGTGTGAGTTTTGGGCATTCTGGCCTATTGAATTTTTGAAAACCTTGAGTATCTTAGAAAAATAAATTTCGAGACATACTTTTCAAATGACTTATTTTCTTGTGGTACATCCTAGGTACCACAATATATTTCAAAAAAATTTCTACTTCGAGGACCAAAATGCTTTGAGATATTTTCAATGTTTTAGAAACACTTTTATTTAGACCCGAGGGTCGAATATTCTGAAAGTTTTCACTAAGAGAAAGTGTCCTCATTTTTATCAAATGCGAAATGGTTCTCCAATGTCTCGATAACGATGTTTCACGTTTATACTTTTTGAAAGGTGATACTCAAGATCAACCAGTATTCTTCAAATTATTTTCAAAATGAGGTTTTCATTTTTTAAAACTGTCCATTCCCGTTTGAGAAATTTGGGTATGTACGTGTGATATTCGCGTTGTCATTTTGATACTTTCTCTCGAGTATGATCGAATTGGCGGTGTGAGCGTTGAGTCGCTTTCCACACATTGGTTGTGCTAGCCCCTGTGAGAGGCGGGATGTTGGTGTTGAATGTTGTCGCCTCGTGGTGATTTCTGCGTTGTCGCGTATGTGCGAGCTGTTAGAGCTTGGTATGGTATGACCGTGTGCATCGGTGATGGTTCCATTATGCGTCGGTTGTTTAATGTCTTGTTACCTTGCTCCCGTATTTGTGAATTTCGTGGACGAGGTCGGAGGTAATGCCCGTACTATTTTGACTTCTGTATTTTGTCTTTCTCCAGTCTATCGATTCGCTCATGTTCGTTGGTACTTTATGAACTTGTTCTGTATTTCGGTTTCATCGTTCGAACGAGCTGTGATCTTGTTGTGGGCCGATCTGGTTATCGGTGTGACTTTTTTTTCGAGTTCGGTTCGATTCTTGTGAACCTTGTTCGGGAGTAACATCATTTGGTTCTACTAGTCCTTTTATTCGAAGGGATCGGATTTTGAACTTCTGTATATTCTACTTTGCCGACTCGTTTATGTTCGTTGACATTTCTGAGCTCGTCCTGCCCTTGTTTTTGTTTATCGAACGAGTGTGATATCGTTTCGGAATAACTCGTTTGTCGTTGTGACTTTTCAATCGCTATTCCCTTTCCTGTGGATCTTAGGGGAATGCATGTCTTGTAGTTCTCACCAGATCATCCTGGGAGTTGTTGTTTGAACTTCATTGTTCTTCGTGATTCGAACATGATTCTTCGATTTTTGTTGTCTCGATCGTTGTGGTTCGATCGTTTGATTGTTCGGTTTTTATTGATCTCGTTCCGTGATTGGTGAACATTCAGGCTCCTTCGTAATTCCCTTCAGTTCGGGAAATTAGTTTCGTTTTCGATCTCCCAGCCTTTAGGCAGTGGAATTCCGTATTTGTTCAGTGTTTGGCTCGCGTTTGATCAATGTACCGTTAGGTTGGTCAATCGTATTGATTTTCGTTCGTTGTGTTTTGAGATTGTTTGGATAATTGACTTGATTGTATTATCCATTTGATGACGCTTGTCACTTGTTGGTATTATTATATCCCTAACGGCGACGTTGTGTTGGTCGCCGTGGAGCGTGTTTTCACGCCGTATATTCCTTTGCGTTGTTTGTAACATTTCACCGTTGGGCGTTAGTTACGCATTCTTGTGTATCTCGTTGAGTTTTTCCTGGCGGAATATTTCTTCTCCCTACTTGTTTTAAGTTTCGGGACGAAACTTCTTTTAAGGAGGGTAGAATGTAATATCCGCAATTTTCGATTTTCGGTAAATTTCTTTTTTCGGTCGGAGTCCGTTTTGACAACTCGCTCATGCCCGTTTCGTCATTCTGAGAATGATTAATTCTACACTTTTTGACATCCGAGTTCGTTTCGGTGTCGTTTCGTTGAGTTCCGTGCTTTTTAGCGACTTTTCCGCGCTTGAGTTCGATTCTTGCGAAACTCGTTCGAAACTGCTGTTTCGAGTTTCCTGTAAGTCCGTTTAACTGTGTTAGACGTGTTGTGAACTTTGGTTTGGTTATTCGATCACGTATCGTGATTTCCGGGCGTTTTGGGCCATTTTGTAATTTCTTGAAAGTTACGGGTATCCGTATCTATAATTGTTGTCTCGACCCGTTTCTTGGTCGCGTATGACTAATTATGGTATTATGTTTTCATTTCGGGCCGTTGATGTTGTCCGCGAACTTTTCGTCGGGTTCGTTCCGTACATTTTCGGAAATCGGGTCGTCGAGCCACAGTGGTGATCTTGGCCGGACGGTTGCGGGGCCAGGCCGGACGATTGCACCGGCCGGGCAGTGCGGCGAGAGAACCGGCGTAAGCGCACGCTCTTGCCGGAAGGCTGCGCTTCGCCGGCAGTGTAGCGACGCTATCGGGTGGCTAGCGACGCTATCGGGCACAGGCGGAGGATTACGAGGTTACGGACTCGGTCGGGATCGGCGGGTAGCGCACGCCGCTTGTCGGTCGTAGCGCGCGCTAACCGGTAGGGGTAGCGCCGCCGGCCGACTAACGTGCGTTACAGGTAAGTTTGTTAGTCCGGTGGCTCTTTGGGCCAGTCGGCTAGCGCGCGCGGCTTCGGCGTAGCGCACGCTAGCGGGAGTCAGTGGACCGGTCATGGTGGCGGGGTGGTCGGTGGTGCCGGGTCATGCGGGCCATGGCCGAGAGTGCTCGGCCGGTACTGGCCGATAGCGCACGCTAGTCCGGTAAGGCTAGCGCACGCTAGTTCCGGCCCAGTATATATATGACAGACCAGCCACATTTCCCTTCGTTTTTCATTTCCTTCCTTCTCCGTCCGCGGCTGGCGATTCATGGGTGACGAAGCCATGTTGTTTAACAACAAATCCATGAAGTTCTTGAGTTATTAACATCAATCAATCATCCGTTATCATCCTTTGATCCAGCGAATCAAGGTAATCTTCCTTAGAACCCTAATTTCGTGAATTTGGGGATTTTTGCATTTTTGTCCGATTCGTTCCGTGTTGTTGATTAATTCATGATGGGTATGATTAATCTTGATAGTATTCTTGTGTTTAACATCATTTAATCCATTGTTCTTCGTCGAATCGAAGTATATTTCTCGATTTCCTTCAAATTGACTTTTTGGGGGATTTGTCCCCGATCTCGTTTTTCATCCGTTTTCGATGGATCGATTATGGTTAAATGATGTTGTTAAACATATTCTATGGATTTTATATCCATATTTCAACTTGGAATTCCTTTTTCGGGTTTTGACGGAACGAATCGTGTTCTTGGCCGTTTTGGGGGAAATCCTTGAACTTTCGTCATTTGTTCTTTGAATTCAGCGGCTTTGGGTCGTACTTTGGAATTCATTTTCGTTGTTATTGTTTTCGTTCGTAGTTCGTTGTTGTGGATTGTTGTTCGGTGGAGTCGGCGAGTTCGTAGTCGGTTCGTGCCAACCTACTTCGGCCGATTCTCCGCGTTGTGGTTATTCGAGGCAAGTACCTTGCCCATACTTTTCTCGTTTTATGGATATGATGATCGGTGGTCGTCTTGATGTGTTTGTTTGGTTATTTGAAATGAAGTTTCAAAGGATTTCGGTTTGGCCTCGTTAAAGGCTTTCTTTCAAAACGAGTGTGATTTGTGAACGGTGTTTTGAGAATTGATTATGATTTGGTTACTTTGAACGTTGAAGGATTTTATGATGATACTCCTATTGTTTAAGTTATGGAATCGTGTATTCCGTATTTAATCTTGTTATTGTATTTTTGAAGAGTTTGATAATGGTGTCGAGTTAATGGCCATCTCTAGTGAGTATTCTTAATGAACTTACATTCTTAGCATGTTAGTATTGCATGAGTAACGTGTGTGTGTATGCTCACTACGGGTTAGATCCGACGGGGTCTCGGTAGGGGTCCACGGAGGTGTGGATCGACGAGCTTTGCTTTTAACCACTACGGGTTAGATCCGACGGGCTCTCGGTAGGGGTCCACGGAGGTGTGGATCGACGGTTAATTGTGGTGAATTTTACAAATGTGATTTGATATTGGCATTTCCGGAAATGAGTGCTTTTGAACGGTTTTCATGATTGCATGCATTGACTAAGTGTGTAAGAGGTAAGTTGTTCGTTTGGCCTACTTGGCTAGGATGGCTATAGAGTATTTTGTTGTTTGTGTTAAATCCTTTAATTGTGGATTTTGATGTTGGAAGACGAACCTTGTGGTCGTTCTTGTGTACTGTGAGTTGATGAGTTTTGGGGCTAAAATCCCAATGGTTTTGTAAAGGTCATTTGACGGATTCGGGGCTAAAATCCCAACGGTTTGGTAAAGGTTATTTTACGGAAAGTAAACTTTTGGGGCAATGACCCCTTTTGTCTTTTGGATTTTGAAAAGTAGGATTTGATAATCCTAAATTGTTTTCTATTAAAACTCTCGATGGCATTCTAAACCGTTTTATAAATTATTTCCATTGATTTAGGATATTTCGATTTTGAAAGGTTTTCTCAAACTCTTGCCTCGGGAAGTACTTTTCGTTTCGTTTGGATCTTTGAGGATTCCTGGTTATTGTTATTCGTGGAATGTGAATTGTATGGCTCGTATTTGCACTTTGTTCTTGCACTAGCAAAACAGTGGAGTTTTGCTAACCCCCGAGTATTCGGGGGGTGGATGTCTGTTTTTGCATTCAGGTTTTGGAGCATGACACAGGGTCGGCACGAAGGATGATGAAAGATGATCGATACTAATCACATGAGGAACCGTACTTTGTTTATTGGTTCAGTTGTACTCTATTTTTCCGCTGCTATATTTTCCCGTTGTACGGGTGTGGTTGTATTTTGACCCCTGCGTGGGCATGAGTTGTATTTGAGTTGTATGTATTTGTTGAAAGACCAAATCGGTCTACTGAGTCATTTTAGCCTGAAAGGCATGGTTGGGTTGTTATATGTCGTTACCAGCCTGGTAGATCCTTGAGGAAAG
>CM065816.1:88659714-88718571 GCA_033398695.1 Orobanche coerulescens | reverse complement strand
CAGTCAGAAGCACTTAAATGTGCAATCAGAAGCACTTAAATGTGCAAATCGATCGAAGCACTTAATTGTGCATAAAGCCTTCTGCCAGCCGATGTGCATCAGAATTTATCAGTCATGTTGTTTATACTTGCTAATATATTTAGTAATTAACGTAGACATATTGCGTACTCTCCACACTGAGCGAGTTGGAAGCTCACCCCACTATTTAACCCCTTTCAGGTTGAGGAGCTCGATGTGGCATGCGATTGAGAGTGGGATGATCAAGCCTATGATTAGATGTTTATTTATTTAATGTTATTTCTCTCAAACTATGTTTATGAACAAGTGTTCAATTTGTTTTATTTTTATGTCAAGGTATGTTTTGTTTTAACAATGACTCGAGAAGATTACTTGCAATTATTAAGTTTGTCTTTTTGAAATGTATTTCCGCTGCAAAATTTTTATTTATTCTTCTTAAAATTTGAAGAATCATATTTAGAAAAGTGGTCACTACATTGAGATCTTAGCAAACCATTACTAAATTGACTAGTACTAGCTAAGTAACTAGTGCTCTGTCCACGATTATTGTTTCTATTTTTTTAATAATATATCTCGACGATCCAACGGTACGTATGTCAATATATATCTAATTGAGTGATGTTACCAAATTTTTCAATAAATAAAAAATTAATTTGGTTTGAGATCTTAGCAAACCAATACTAAATTGACTAGTACCAGCTAAGTAACTAGTGCTCTATCCTCGATTATTGTTTCTATTTTTTTAAAAATATTTCTCGACGATCCAACTGTACGGATGTCAATATATATCTAATTTAGTGATGTTTCCAAATTTTCAGAAAATAAAAAATTAATTTGGTTTGAGATCTTAGCAAACCAATACTAAATTGACTAGTACTAGCTAAGTAACTAGTGCTCTGTCGTCGATTATTGTTTCTATTTTTTTAAAAATATTTCTCGACGATCTAACCGTACGGATGTCAATATATATCTAATTGAGTGATGTTTCCAAATTTTCAAAAAATAAAAAATTAATTTGATTTGAGATCTTAGCAAACCAGTACTAAATTGACTAGTACTAGCTAAGTAACTAGTGCTCTGTCGTCGATTGTTGTTTCAATTTTTTTAAAAATATTTCTCGACGATCCAACCGTACGGATGTCAATATATATCTAATTTAGTGATGTTCCTAAATTTTCAAAAAATAAAAAATTAATTTAATTTGAGATCTTAGCAAACCAATACTAAGTTGACTAGTACTAGCTAACTAACTAGTGCTCTGTCGTCGATTATTGTTTCTATTTTTTTAAAAATATTTATCGACAATCCAACCATACGGATGTCAATATATATCTAATTGAGTGATGTTCCCAAATTTTCAAAAAAATAAAAAAATTAATTTGGTTTGAGATCTTAGCAAACCAATACTAAATTGACTAGTACTAGCTAAGTAACTAGTGCTCTGTCCTCGATTATTATTTCTATTTTTTTAAAAATATTTTTCGACGATCCAACAATTCGGATGTCAATATATATCTAATTGAGTAATGTTCCCAAATTTTTAAAAAAATAAAAAATTAATTTGGTTTGAGATCTTAGCAAACCAATACTAAATTGACTAGTACTAGCTAAGTAACTAGTGCTCTGTCCTCGATTATTGTTTCTATTTTTTTAAAAATATTTCTCGACGATCCAACTGTACGGATGTCAATATATATCTAATTGAGTGATGTTCCCAAATTTTCAAAAAATAAAAAATTAATTTGGTTTGAGATCTTAGCAAACCCATACTAAATTGACTCGTACTAGCTAAGTAACTAGTGCTCTGTCCTGGATTATTGTTTTTATTTCTTTAAAATATTTATCGACGATCCAACCGTATGGATGTCAATATATATCTAATTTAGTGATGTTTCCAAATTTTTGAAAAATAAAAAATTAATTTGGTTTGAGATCTTAGCAAACCAATACTAAATTGACTAGTACTAGCTAAGTAACTAGTGCTCTGTCGTCGATTATTGTTTCTATTTTTTTTAAAATATTTTTCGACGATCCAACCATACGGATGTCAATATATATATCTAATTGAGTGACATTTCCAAATTTTCAAACAATAAAAAATTAATTTGGTTTGAGATCTTAGCAAACCAATACTAAATTGACTAGTACTAGCTAAACAACTAGTGCTCTATCCTCGATTATTGTTTCTATTTTTTTAAAAATACTTCTCAACGATCCAACCGTACGGATGTTAATATATATTTAATTAAGTGATGTTCCCAAATTTTAAAAAAAATAAAAAATTAATTTGGTTTCAGATCTTAGCAAACCAATACTAAATTGACTAGTACTAGCTAAGTAACTACTGCTCTGTCGTGGATTATTGTTTCTATTTTTTAAAAATATTTCTCGATGATCCAACTATACGGATGTCAATATATATCTAATTTAGTGATGTTCCCAAATTTTCAAAAAATAAAAAATTAATTTGGTTTGAGATCTTAGCAAACCAATACTAAATTGACTAGTACTAGCTAAGTAACTAGTGCTCTGTCGTCGATTATTGTTTCTATTTTTTGAAAAATATTTCTTGACGATCCAACCGTACAGATGTCAATATATATCTAATTGAGTGATGTTCCCAAATTTTCAAAAAATAAAAAATTAATTTGATTTGAGATCTTAGCAAACAAATACTAAATTGACTAGAACTAGCTAAGTAACTAGTGCTCTGTCGTCGATTATTGTTTCTATTTTTTTAAAATATTTCTCGACCATCCAACCGTACGGATGTCAATATATATCTAATTAAGTGATGTTTCTAAATTTTCAAAAAATAAAAAATTAATTTAGTTTGAGATCTTAGCAAACCAATACTAAATTGACTAGTACTAGCAAACTAACTAGTGCTCTGTCGTCGATTCTATTTTTTTAAAAATATTTATTGACGATCCAACCGTACGGATGTCAATATATATCTAATTGAGTGATGTTCCCAAATTTTCAAAAAAATAAAAAAATTAATTTGGTTTGAGATCTTAGCAAACCAATACTAAATTGACTAGTACTAGCTAAGTAACTAGTGCTCTGTCCTCGATTATTGTTTCTATTTTTTTAAAAATATTTTTCGACGATCCAACTGTACGGATTTCAATATATATCTAATTGAGTGATGTTCCCAAATTTTTCAACAACAACAACAACAACATCTAAGCCTTAGTCCCAGATGTTGTTGTTGTTGTTGAAAAATTTGGGAACATCACTCAATTAGATATATATTAACATCCGTACAGTTGGGTCGTCGAGAAATATTTAAAAAAAAAATTAATTTGGTTTGAGATCTTAGCAAACCAATACTAAATTGACTAGTACTAGCTAAGTAACTAGTGCTCTGTCCTCGATTATTGTTTCTATTTTTTTAAAAATATTTCTCGACGATCCAACTGTACGGATGTCAATATATATCTAATTGAGTGATGTTCCCAAATTTTCAAAAAATAAAAAATTAATTTGGTTTGAGATCTTAGCAAACTCATACTAAATTGACTGGTACTAGCTAAGTAACTTGTGCTTTGTCCTGGATTATTGTTTCTATTTCTTTAAAATATTTATCGACGATCCAACCATACGGATGTCAATATATATCTAATTGAGTGATGTTCCTAAATTTTCAAAAAATAAAAAATTAATTTAGTTTGAGATCTTAGCAAACCAATACTAAGTGGACTAGTACTAGCTAACTAACTAGTGCTCTGTCGTCGATTATTGCTTCTATTTTTTTAAAAATATTTATCGACGATCCAACCATACGGATGTCAATATATATCTAATTGAGTGATGTTCCCAAATTTTTAAAAAAATAAAAAAATTAATTTGGTTTGAGATCTTAGCAAACCAATACTAAATTGACTACTACTAGCTAAGTAACTAGTGCTTTGTCCTCGATTATTGTTTCTATTTTTTTAAAAATATTTCTCGATGATCCAACTGTACGCATGTCAATTAGATATAATATATATCTAATTGAGTGATGTTTCCAATTTTTTCAAAAAAACAAAAATAATTTGGTTTGAGATCTTAGCAAACCAATACTAAATTTGTAACACCCCAATTCACAAAGGGGACATTACATGCCGTAGAACCCTCTTGAGGTCTACCAGGCTAACACATGACACATAACCACGATGAAAACCCCAAAAGATGCACTCAAAGTAAATAGGGCCGTGGCCTCGGCCAAATCATTTCAACGGAATACATAAAACATAATGTAAATATCAATTCGATGCCCACGCAGGGGACTTAAGCCAAGTTCAAGAATAAACAGTTTAATTCCAATACTCAACATATGCAATAACCAAACATAGAAATAAACAAAACAGACTCGAGCCACTATCATCAAGCCATCCCGTCCTTCGCGTGCGTACCCCGTGCCTGCTCCTCAGCTCTCCCGGTACCTGAAATGCATAAGACGCATTTCCCCCATTTAAGGGGTTAGCATTCGAATAGCTAGTGCAAGTACACAATTACACAACATTATATACAAAATACGGTTTTACACAATCATCTCAAACATAAGTCATTTGCCACATATATATTCCGGAATACTACATTGGCAATCAAATCGGTTCCAATCATCACGATATCACAAAATCACAACTGGTATCCCGTGGCCGTACCCCTTAGTATCGACCCCCAGACATCCCGTCGAACACTCCGGGTGGGATACCACTTCCGCGGCCGTACCCCTTAGTATCGACCCCCAGACACCCCGTCGGACACTCCGGGTGGAAGTTCAATCACACACGCACACAAGTTCCCTTCCGCGGCCGTACCCCTTAGTATCGACCCCCAGACATCCCGTCGGACACTCCGGGTGGAAGGAACACAACTCACGCACCCGAAAACCACAATTCATCAATCATTTCGAAAATCACAACATACATAACGAAATGTAATACATGTACTTGCCTTGAATGAAACGAAACGAAGGAAACGACGACGGAAAAGGTTTCGGTCCGAACAATCCTCCCAAATCCGATCCTAACACAATAACGGTATACACAAGTCTCAATAATGCGGAAAGGTAAGAATTAATCCTAGTTCTACCCGTTGGGACAATTCGTCGGACACCAAGAGTGCAAAAAGGAAATGAAATCGGTCAATGGTATAACAACGGGATTTCATCCCAATCAAAACAAGAAAACCAAGGGTCGCGAGTATACTATCAATTCTAACAACATCATCTGCTAATTCGGATTAGAACACAAAATCACCACCAAACCCTCCCCAAAATCATACTAGGGTTAAAGGAATTCTTACCTCTTGAAGAATCAAGCACTCAAATCCGAAAACCACGTGTTAGATCCGCAATCCGAGCCACCCGATCGAAAAGAGAGGAAGAAATCTACACAATAAGTGGTGTATGGAGGAACTCTCCCTCTCAAGACTCTCTCTCTCGCACGGTTGAAGAAGGGGAGGAAATGGCGATTCTCGCCGAATAAGAAGCGAGATATAGCGGCCGATCGCGCCGTGTGCCGCGGCTCGGCTAAAGCGTGCGCGGCACGGGGCAAAATTGTGCCAGGTGGTGGTGACCGCTCGTTGTGCCGCGGCTCATCGAAGTGTGCCGCGGCTCGGACTCGGCATGTGCCGCAGCGCTGCCGGGCTGCCGCGGCACGCGTCTGATCGATTTTGGCGGCAAGTGTCACACGGGTGTGCCGCGGCCGGACAAGTGTGCGGCAGCTTGACTGTTGTGTGCCGCGGCGCACAATCCTTGTGCCGCGGCACACTGCATGATTTGTTTAGGCAACAATCTGGGCGATGTGTGTGCGCGGCTCACAATTCTTGTGCCGGCCCACACCCCCTCGGGTCTCAAAATGACGAAAAATGATCCTAAGGAGAATAAAAGCAACAGGATCGAGATTTGGGCAACAATAACACGAAATGGAAGTACGGAACCCAAAACGATCCGAGGTACACAACCAAAGTCGAATAAGGGACAAATTCCCTAAACTTCCAGAAATTACAAAAACGGCCCAAACAATCGAAAAGTCACGACACAACGTCGGATTAACAATCGAAACTCGCAACATGCTCTACATAAGCATACGAACTCATGGAAGTAAGAAAACGGAAATCGAACGAATTTAACGAGAAACGAATACACATGCGCGTAATATAACACGAGATGAAATTACACAAAAACATTATCAAGACCCGGTCTAAGCGGAAAACTCCAAGAATAAAATAAGTTCATAATTACAAAACGATGTCAAAGTAGTTGTCCGAAACGAATATGCACCAAAATTAGAAATTACCAAGGATAGAAAACGCGGATATTACATTATCCCCCCCTAAAAATAAGTTTCGTCCCGAAACTTACAACACGAATAATTCGGGGTATCTCGACCTCATACTCTCCTCTGTTTCCCACGTGGCCTCCTCGGATCCATGCCTCGACCACTGCACTTTGACCAAAGGGATGGTTTTGTGCCTGAGTTGTTTAACCCGACGCTCTACGATCTGAATCGGCCTCTCCTCGAAGGTAATGTCGGGCCCCAACTCGACCTCTCCAAAATCAATAATATGGCTAGGGTCCGATACGTACTTCCTAAGCTGGGAAACATGAAATACGTTATGCACGTGGCTCAGGGACGGTGGCAAGCCTAACCGATACGCGAGTTCTCCGACTCTATCTAAGATCTCAAACGGCCCGATAAATCTCGGACTAAGTTTACCCTTCCGACCGAAGCGGTAAACTCCCCGTGTCGGCGACACCTTAAGCAAGACATGATCTCCCACCTCAAACTCCAACGGTCGGCGACGTGTATCGGCATAAGACTTCTGCCGACTCTGGGCCGTCAGCAATCTACCACGAATCAGGGTAATCTTCTCCCTCCTCTCAGCTATCAGGTCGGGCTCGGTACCGATTAGCTCGGACGTATCATCCCAACACAACGGTGATCTGCACCTCCTTCCATACAACGCTTCGAATGGTGCCATCTTGATCGAGGCATGCCAACTATTGTTATACGTGAACTCGATCAACGGCAAGTGTGTCTCCCAATCATCCTTCCAATCTAATGCACAGGCTCTCAACATATCCTCTAGCGTCTGTATCGTCCGCTCAGACTGTCCGTCTGTCTGAGGGTGGTAGGATGTACTAAGTCTCAACTCGGTTCCCAAAGCTCTATGAACGGCCTGCCAAAAATGTGATATGAATCGGCCATCACGATCCGAAACAATGCTCTTAGGGGTCCCATGCAATCTCACTATTTCCGCAACAAACACTCGTGCAAGCCTCTCCAGCCCCCAAGTGTCCTTTATACTCAGAAAATGAGCTGATTTGGTTAGTCGATCAACAACGACCCAAATCATGTTCATCCCCGTCCGAGTCTTGGGCATATTGGTAATGAAATCCATAGAAATATCCTCCCATTTCCACTCCGGGATAGGAAGTGGTCGCAACAACCAGCGGTCGCCGATGCTCAATCTTAACTCGTTGTGTGTCAAACACTTCGCCACAAACTCGCTAACATCCATCTTCAAATTACTCCACGGTAGTTACTCCTCACGTCCTTGTACATTTTACTCGTATCAGGATGTATGGAGTAGGGCGTGGTATGAGCTTCGCTCAAGATCTTCTGTCTCGGCTCATTATCACATGGTACACAAAGTCGCCGCGAAACCTCAAAACTCCATCATCGTGAACCACAAATCCAGGGCTTTCCCTTTCCTCACATCCTCCTCATTGGACCAAAAACGGATCGTCAAATTGCTTCGCCTTGATATCATCGATCGAGGCGAAGTGATCTCTAATGCACATAGGCGGCCACGAACTCTACGAACCCAAACCTCAATATTCGACGGATGAAATCTCGCTGGATCTTACTCTGCGTTGTAAGTACCTCTAACATCCGCAAAGTCATCGGTTTTCTGCTCAACGCATCGCCACTACGTTGGCCTTACCAGGATGGTAAAGTATCTCGAGGTCGTAATCTTTAATTAACTCTAACCACCTACGCCGCCTCATGTTTAACTCTTTACGGCTGAAGATGTACTTCAAACTCTTGTGATCCGTAAAAATCTTACATGATGACCCATAGAGGTAGTGCCTCCAGATTTTTAAGGCGAAAACGACCGCAGCTAACTCCAAATCGTGCGTGGGGTAATTTACTTCATAAGGTTTCAATTGGCGGGACGCATAAGCAATCACTCTGTCTCTCTGCATCAAAACACACCCTAGACCAAGGCCCGAAGCATCACTATACACTACGAAGTCCTCGCTCCCGAGGCAATGCTAAACGGGCGCGGTAGTCGACGTCTCTTTAACTCGTCAAAGCCGCATCTGCTGTCTGCAGTCCACTCGAACTTCGAGTTTTCTGGAGCAACCGAGTGAGTGGTCTAGCGATCTTAGAAAATCCCTCAACGAATCTGCGGTAATAGCGGCAAGACCCAGAAAACTCCTCACCTCCTTCACATTCTTAGGCGGCTCCCAAGCCAACACCGCCTCTATCTTACGTGGATCTACCCGAACTCCCTCTGCTGAAATCACGTGCCGAGGAACGTCACTTCCTCGAGCCAAAATTCACACTTAGAGAACTTCGCGTACAACCGCTCGAGTCCTCAAAGTGTCTAATACAATTCGGAGATGTAAGGCGTGATCCTCCCGACTCCGTGAATAGATAAGAATATCATCGATAAAAGCGACTACGAATTTGTCCGGATACTCAATAAAAACCTTGTTCATCAACCGCATGAACATCTGCTGGGCATTAGTTAGCGAAAGGCATAACCACAAACTCGTAATGGCCATATCTCGTCAGAAAGGCGGATTTCGAACATCGGCGTCCGAATTCTCAATCGGTAGTAGCCCGATCGCAAATCAATCTTGAAAAGACTGCCGCCCCTGAAGCCGATCAAACAAATCGTCAATCTGGGCAAAGGGTATTTATTTTTGATGGTCACTTGTTTAATTCTCGATAATCGATGCATAAAGCGACCCATCTTTCTTCTTAACGAAAATACGGCGCACCCCAAGGCGATGCGCTCGGTCGAATATACCCTTTATCTAGCAATTCTCCCAATGGTTCTTCAACTCTAACATCTCCGACGGTGCCATACGGTACGGTGCTCGAGAAATAGGGTGCATTCGGCTCTAGATCGATAGGAAACTCCACCTCTCATGTGGTGGTAATCCCGGCAAGTCGTGCAGGAAGACATCGGGATACTCACTAACAACCTGGAATTGACGACATGTCAACTCCACCATCTTCCGCCTTGAGGGCATAGCACGATGAGCCGACACGTACGGTTCGGAAGTTTCATCGCCTTCAAGGCGCTAATCACGCTCCCGATCTACCCGGCTTACGGTAAGCGAGTATGCTCGGTGCCATCCTCGGCCACGATCGAGATAGTACGAGTCCGATAGTTCATGATAGCACCGTGACGCTCTAACCAATCGTCCCCGAGGATTAAATCCTCACCCTTAAGGTCGATAACGATGAGGTTCGAGGGCCAATCTCGGCTCCCGATCCTCACGGGGCAATCCCTAACTTCCCGGTCCCCAACCATGCGATCCCGCTAGGCGTACCCACCACAAACGGTTCACACTCAAACAAGCGGTTAAAGCCAATACGATTCACACAATCCGACGCAATAAAGGAATGGGTAGCACCCGAATCGAAAAGCACGGAAACTGGATGAGTAAGGATCCGAGTGGTACTGACGCTACTGGAATGTCTGTCTCCTCTGTACGCCTCATCCGATACAACCGGGTGGATCAACCCGAGCTCGAGGCTGCGCGGCGATCCGGCTGTCCCCGACCTCTACCGCGACCCGAACCTGCCGAACCCGAGTAGCCGGAGTATTATGATCCCTACGATCGGTAGTGGTAGTCGGAACTCTAACGGCCCTGGTGGCTCTCTCACAATGAGCCGCCCGATGCCCGATCGCCCGCAAGTGAAGCAAGCAACGGGGAAAAGGACAATCCTTCATCAAATGCTCATATTGGTTGCAGTTAAAACAAACCACGACACCCAAGCGAATTTGACCGAGCGGTTACCCCGAGATCCACCGGCTGATGGAACGGCCTCTTCCCGGTGTGGGAGAGCGAGCGAGACCTCGGCCCGGCCACCCTTCCGGCCGAGAATCCACCGGTAGTCTTCGCTTCTTTGCTTCCGAAACCGACTCGATTAGGAACCGCCATCTCGATCGCTAGGGCGCGATCACGGTATTCTTTCAAAGTGGCACACATGAGCGGTGCCATACTGCGCCTAATATGCGGCTTCATGCGCATATTGAAGTATGATTTTATCGGCCTCCGACCTCACACGATCTCTCACGAAACCCAGTGCGATTGTAAGTAATGATGGCACGAGAAATAGGCACGTCCCGAGGTGTAGCGGTGAAGAACTCCACAGTCTGCGCTCCTTGGCGGCGGCGGACAATACTGCTTCCATAGCGGCCTTGAATTCCTCCCAAGTAGCTCGACGGTCTCTGGGCACAACGGCCTCCCACCATTCCGCAGCCTTCCTTATCCAGGAGGTCTTGGGCAATATGTACCCTCTGTCTTGGGACAAGCTACGGCATCGAAGGTCTGGACAACCGAAAGAGCCAATTCTCCCAACCGAGGAGTCGGAGGATCCGGAGAAACGAGGAGGGTGCATCTTAGTCACCGTCTGAAGCCACTTACTAGCCTCCTCTTAGGTGTCGGGGCGGATTAAGCGTCCACCCGAGCTATACGAGTAAGTTGGGCTACCAAGCTGGCAAATCTGTGATAGCCAGGCGTCGGCATTATTACCCGACGGCACCGAGTGAGAGGTGAGTCCGCAGAGGCCGAGAAAGTGAGCCCTCCTCATTATCGGCACCCGACCACGGCCTCGGCGCGTCCCTAGCCGGTCTACCACGACCTCTCAACATCTTGAAGGAAAGTAAGAAAAGGACAAGATCAGAAAGATTCACCATTCACAAAGTTGGTAACACAAGTCACGATTCCGAACAACGTAAGAAAACGAATTACAGAGATATAAGAGTTCGAGGAGACTTACAGCCACGGGTCGCACGAAAAGACGGCAGCATGATGATATTAGGCTCAACGACTGACTCTAATGACGCAACTGACAGACCCAAAAATTCACCGACAGCCTAGGTATTCAAAACCTAAGGCTCCGATACCATAAATGTAACACCCCAATTCACAAAGGGGACATTACATGCCGTAGAACCCTCTTGAGGTCTACCAGGCTAACACATGACACATAACCACGATGAAAACCCCAAAAGATGCACTCAAAGTAAATAGGGCCGTGGCCTCGGCCAAATCATTTCAACGGAATACATAAAACATAATGTAAATATCAATTCGATGCCCACGTAGGGGACTTAAGCCAAGTTCAAGAATAAACAGTTTAATTCCAATACTCAACATATGCAATAACCAAACATAGAAATAAACAAAACAGACTCGAGCCACTATCATCAAGCCATCCCGTCCTTCGCGTGCGTACCGTACTGCTCCTCGGCTCTCCGTGCACAGAAATGCATAAGACGCATTTCCCCCATTTAAGGGGTTAGCATTCGAATAGCTAGTGCAAGTACACAATTACACAACATTATATACAAAATACGGTTTTACACAATCATCTCAAACATAAGTCATTTGCCACATATATATTCCGGAATACTACATTGGCAATCAAATCAGTTCCAATCATCACGATATCACAAAATCACAACTGGTATCCCGTGGCCGTACCCCTTAGTATCGACCCCCAGACATCCCGTCGAACACTCCGGGTGGGATACCACTTCCGCGGCCGTACCCCTTAGTATCGACCCCCAGACACCCCGTCGGACACTCCGGGTGGAAGTTCAATCACACACGCACACAAGTTCCCTTCCGCGGCCGTACCCCTTAGTATCGACCCCCAGACATCCCGTCGGACACTCCGGGTGGAAGGAACACAACTCACGCACCCGAAAACCACAATTCATCAATCATTTCGAAAATCACAACATACATAACGAAATGTAATACATGTACTTGCCTTGAATGAAACGAAACGAAGGAAACGACGACGGAAAAGGTTTCGGTCCGAACAATCCTCCCAAATCCGATCCTAACACAATAACGGTATACACAAGTCTCAATAATGCGGAAAGGTAAGAATTAATCCTAGTTCTACCCGTTGGGACAATTCGTCGGACACCAAGAGTGCAAAAAGGAAATGAAATCGGTCAATGGTATAACAACGGGATTTCATCCCAATCAAAACAAGAAAACCAAGGGTCGCGAGTATACTATCAATTCTAACAACATCATCTGCTAATTCGGATTAGAACACAAAATCACCACCAAACCCTCCCCAAAATCATACTAGGGTTAAAGGAATTCTTACCTCTTGAAGAATCAAGCACTCAAATCCGAAAACCACGTGTTAGATCCGCAATCCGAGCCACCCGATCGAAAAGAGAGGAAGAAATCTACACAATAAGTGGTGTATGGAGGAACTCTCCCTCTCAAGACTCTCTCTCTCTCGCACGGTTGAAGAAGGGGGAGGAAATGGCGATTCTCGCTGAATAAGAAGCAGATATAGCGCTGACCGCGCCGTGTGCCGCGGCTCAGCTAAACTGTGCCGCACAGGCCAAAATTGTGCCAGTGGTGGTGACCGCTCGTTGTGCCGCGGCTCATCTGAAGTGTGCCGCGGCTCAGACTCGGCATGTGCGCAGCGGCCTTTGCGGGCTGCGGCACGCGTCTGATCGATTTTGGCGGCAAGTGTCACACGGGTGTCTGCGGCCGGACAAGTGTCTTGCACTGACTCGGCTGTGTGCCGCGGCGCACAATCCTTGTGCCGCGGCACACGGTACAGTTTGTTTAGGCAACAACTGGGCGATGTGTGTGCCGCGGCTCACAATTCTTGTGCCGCGGCCCACACCCCCCCTCGGGTCTCAAAATGACGAAAAATGATCCGGAAGGAGAATAAAAGCAACAGGGATCGAGATTTGGGCAACAATAACACGAAATGGAAGTACGGAACCCAAAACGATCTGAGGTACACAACCAAAGTCGAATAAGGGACAAATTCCCTAAACTTCCAGGAAATTACAAAAACGGCCCAAACAACTGAAAAGTCACGACACAACGTCGGATTAACAATCCGAAACTCGCAACATGCTCTACATAAGCATACGAACTCATGGAAGTAAGAAAGCAGCGAAATCGAGCGAATTTAACGAGAAAGCGAATACACATGCGAGAATATAACACGAGATGAAATTACACAAAAACATTATCAAGACCCGGTCTAAACGGAAAACTCCAAGAATAAAATAAGTTCATAATTACAAAACAGTGTCAGGCGAGTTGTCCGAAACGAATATGCACCAAAATTAGAAATTACCAAGGATAGAAAACGCGGATATTACAAAATTGACTAGTACTAGCTAAGTAACTAGTGCTCTGTCGTCGATTATTGTTTCTATTTTTTTAAAAATATTTTTCGACGATCCAACCATACGGATGTCAATATATATATATATATATCTAATTGAGTGACGTTTCTAAATTTTCAAACAATAAAAAGTTAATTTGGTTTGAGATCTTAGCAAACCAATACTAAATTGACTAGTACAAGCTAAATAACTAGTGCTCTGTCCTCGATTATTGTTTCTATTTTTTTAAAAATATTTCTCAATGATCCAACCGTACGGATGTCAATATATATTTAATTGAGTGATGTTCCCAAATTTTCAAAAAATAAAAAATTAATTTGGTTTCAGATCTTAGCAAACCAATACTATATTGACTACTACTAGCTAAGTAACTAGTGCTCTGTTGTGGATTATTGTTTCTATTTTTTTAAAAATATTTCTCGATGATCCAACTGTACGGATGTCAATATATATCTAATTTAGTGATGTTCCCAAATTTTCAAAAAATAAAAAATTAATTTGGTTTGAGATCTTAGCAAACCAATACTAAATTGACTAGTACTAGCTAAGTAACTAGTGCTCTGTCGTCGATTATTGTTTCTATTTTTTTAAAAATATTTCTCGACGATCCAACCGTACGGATGTCAATATATATCTAATTGAGTGATGTTCCCAAATTTTCAAAAAATAAAAAATTAATTTGATTTGAGATCTTAGCAAACCAATACTAAATTGACTAGTACTAGCTAAGTAACTAGTGCTTTGTCGTCGATTATTGTTTCTATTTTTTTAAAAATATTTCTCAACGATCCAACTGTACGGATGTCAATATATATCTAATTGAGTGATGTTCCCAAATTTTCAAAAAATAAAAAATTAATTTGGTTTGAGATCTTAGCAAACCCATACTAAATTGAGTGGTACTAGCTAAGTAACTAGTGCTCTGTCCTGGATTATTGTTTCTATTTCTTTAAAATATTTATCGACGATCCAACCATACGGATGTCAATATATATCTAATTTAGTGATGTTTCCAAATTTTCGAAAAATAAAAAATTAATTTGGTTTGAGATCTTAGCAAACCAATACTAAATTGACTAGTACTAGCTAAGTAACTAGTGCTCTGTCGTCGATTATTGTTTCTATTTTCTTAAAAATATTTTTCGACGATCCAACCATACGGATGTCAATATATATCTAATTGAGTGACGTTTCTAAATTTTCAAACAATAAAAATTTAATTTGGTTTGATATCTTAGCAAACCAATACTAAATTGACTAGTACTAGCTAAATAACTAGTGTTGTGTCCTCGATTATTGTTTCTATTTTTTTAAAAATATTTCTCAATGATCCAACCGTACAGATGTCAATATATATTTAATTGAGTGATGTTCCCAAATTTTCAAAAAATAAAAAATTAATTTGGTTTCAGATCTTAGCAAACCAATACTAAATTGACTAGTACTAGCTAAGTAACTAGTGCTCTGTCGTGGATTATTGTTTCTATTTTTTTAAAAATATTTCTCGACGATCCAACTGTACGGATGTCAATATATATCTAATTTAGTGATGTTCCCAAATTTTCAAAAAATAAAAAATTAATTTGGTTTGAGATCTTAGCAAACCAATACTAAATTGACTAGTACTAGCTAAGTAACTAGTGCTCTGTCCTCGATTATTGTTTCTATTTTTTTAAAAATATTTCTCAATGATCCAACTGTACGGATGTCAATATATATCTAATTGAGTGATGTTCCCAAATTTTCAAAAAATAAAAAATTAATTTGGTTTGAGATCTTAGCAAACTCATATTAAATTGACTCGTACTAGCTAAGTAACTAGTGCTCTGTCCTGGATTATTGTTTCTATTTCTTTAAAATATTTATCGATGATCCAACCGTACAGATGTCAATATATATCTAATTTAGTGATGTTTCCAAATTTTCGAAAAATAAAAAATTAATTTGGTTTGAGATCTTAGCAAACCAATACTAAGTTGACTAGTACTAGCTAACTAACTAGTGCTCTGTCGTCGATTATTGTTTCTATTTTTTTAAAAATATTTATCGACGATCCAACCATACGGATGTCAATATATATCTAATTGAGTGATGTTCTCAAATTTTTAAAAAAATAAAAAAATTAATTTGGTTTGAGATCTTAGCAAACCAATACTAAATTGACTAGTACTAGCTAAGTAACCAGTGCTCTGTCCTCGATTATTGTTTCTATTTTTTTAAAAATATTTCTCGACGATCCAACTGTACGCATGCCAATATATATCTAATTGAGTGATGTTTCCAAATTTTTCAAAAAAAAAAAATTAATTTGGTTTGAGATCTTAGCAAACCAATACTAAATTGACTGGTACTAGCTAAGTAACTAGTGCTTTGTCCTCGATTATTGTTTCTATTTTTTTAAAAATATTTCTCAACGATCCAACTGTACGGATGTCAATATATATCTAATTGAGTGATGTTCCCAAATTTTCAAAAAATAAAAAATTAATTTGGTTTGAGATCTTAGCAAACCCATACTAAATTGAGTGGTACTAGCTAAGTAACTAGTGCTCTGTCCTGGATTATTGTTTCTATTTCTTTAAAATATTTATCGACGATCCAACCATACGGATGTCAATATATATCTAATTTAGTGATGTTTCCAAATTTTCGAAAAATAAAAAATTAATTTGGTTTGAGATCTTAGCAAACCAATACTAAATTGACTAGTACTAGCTAAGTAACTAGTGCTTTGTCGTCGATTATTGTTTCTATTTTTTTAAAAATATTTCGCAATGATCCAACTGTACGGATGTCAATATATATCTAATTGAGTGATGTTCCCAAATTTTCAAAAAATAAAAAATTAATTTGGTTTGAGATCTTAGCAAACCCATACTAAATTGAGTGGTACTAGCTAAGTAACTAGTGCTCTGTCCTGGATTATTGTTTCTATTTCTTTAAAATATTTATCGACGATCCAACCATACGGATGTCAATATATATCTAATTTAGTGATGTTTCCAAATTTTCGAAAAATAAAAAATTAATTTGGTTTGAGATCTTAGCAAACCAATACTAAATTGACTAGTACTAGCTAAGTAACTAGTGCTCTGTCGTCGATTATTGTTTCTATTTTCTTAAAAATATTTTTCGACGATCCAACCATACGGATGTCAATATATATATCTAATTGAGTGACGTTTCTAAATTTTCAAACAATAAAAATTTAATTTGGTTTGATATCTTAGCAAACCAATACTAAATTGACTAGTACTAGCTAAATAACTAGTGCTGTGTCCTCGATTATTGTTTCTATTTTTTTAAAAATATTTCTCAATGATCCAACCGTACGGATGTCAATATATATTTAATTGAGTGATGTTCCCAAATTTTCAAAAAATAAAAAATTAATTTGATTTCAGATCTTAGCAAACCAATACTAAATTGACTAGTACTAGCTAAGTAACTAGTGCTCTGTCGTGGATTATTGTTTCTATTTTTTTAAAAATATTTCTCGACGATCCAACCGTACGGATGTCAATATATATCTAATTGAGTGATGTTCCCAAATTTTCAAAAAATAAAAAATTAATTTGATTTGAGATCTTAGCAAACCAATACTAAATTGACTAGTACTAGCTAAGTAACTAGTGCTCTGTCCTCGATTATTGTTTCTATTTTTTTTAAAAATATTTCTCAACGATCCAACTGTACGGATGTCAATATATATCTAATTGAGTGATGTTCCCAAATTTTCAAAAAATAAAAAATTAATTTGGTTTGAGATCTTAGCAAACTCATATTAAATTGACTCGTACTAGCTAAGTAACTAGTGCTCTGTCCTGGATTATTGTTTCTATTTCTTTAAAATATTTATCGATGATCCAACCGTACAGATGTCAATATATATCTAATTTAGTGATGTTTCCAAATTTTCGAAAAATAAAAAATTAATTTGGTTTGAGATCTTAGCAAACCAATACTAAGTTGACTAGTACTAGCTAACTAACTAGTGCTCTGTCGTCGATTATTGTTTCTATTTTTTTAAAAATATTTATCGACGATCCAACCATACGGATGTCAATATATATCTAATTGAGTGATGTTCTCAAATTTTTAAAAAAATAAAAAAATTAATTTGGTTTGAGATCTTAGCAAACCAATACTAAATTGACTAGTACTAGCTAAGTAACCAGTGCTCTGTCCTCGATTATTGTTTCTATTTTTTTAAAAATATTTCTCGACGATCCAACTGTACGCATGCCAATATATATCTAATTGAGTGATGTTTCCAAATTTTTCAAAAAAAAAAAATTAATTTGGTTTGAGATCTTAGCAAACCAATACTAAATTGACTAGTACTAGCTAAGTAACTAGTGCTTTGTCCTCGATTATTGTTTCTATTTTTTTAAAAATATTTCTCAACGATCCAACTGTACGGATGTCAATATATATCTAATTGAGTGATGTTCCCAAATTTTCAAAAAATAAAAAATTAATTTGGTTTGAGATCTTAGCAAACCCATACTAAATTGAGTGGTACTAGCTAAGTAACTAGTGCTCTGTCCTGGATTATTGTTTCTATTTCTTTAAAATATTTATCGACGATCCAACCATACGGATGTCAATATATATATAATTTAGTGATGTTTCCAAATTTTCGAAAAATAAAAAATTAATTTGGTTTGAGATCTTAGCAAACCAATACTAAATTGACTAGTACTAGCTAAGTAACTAGTGCTCTGTCGTCGATTATTGTTTCTATTTTCTTAAAAATATTTTTCGACGATCCAACCATACGGATGTCAATATATATATCTAATTGAGTGACGTTTCTAAATTTTCAATTTTTTTAAAAATATTTGAGTGCTGTGTCCTCGATTATTGTTTCTATTTTTTTAAAAATATTTCTCAATGATCCAACCGTACGGATGTCAATATATATTTAATTGAGTGATGTTCCCAAATTTTCAAAAAATAAAAAATTAATTTGGTTTCAGATCTTAGCAAACCAATACTAAATTGACTAGTACTAGCTAAGTAACTAGTGCTCTGTCGTGGATTATTGTTTCTATTTTTTTAAAAATATTTCTCGACGATCCAACTGTACGGATGTCAATATATATCTAATTTAGTGATGTTCCCAAATTTTCAAAAAATAAAAAATTGAGTGGTTTGAGATCTTAGCAAACCAATACTAAATTGACTAGTACTAGCTAAGTAACTAGTGCTCTGTCGTCGATTATTGTTTCTATTTTTTTAAAAATATTTCTCGATGATCCAACCGTACGGATGTCAATATATATATAATTGAGTGACGTTCCCAAATTTTCAAAAAATAAAAAATTAATTTGATTTGAGATCTTAGCAAACCAATACTAAATTGACTAGTACTAGCTAAGTAACTAGCGTCGATTATTGTTTCTATTTTTTTAAAATATTTTTCGACGATCCAACCATACGGATGTCAATATACATCTAATTGAGTGATGTTTCTAAATTTTCAAAAAATAAAAAATTAATTTAGTTTGAGATCTTAGCAAACCAATACTAAATTGACTAGTACTAGCTAACTAACTAGTGCTCTGTCGTCGATTATTGTTTCTATTTTTTTAAAAATATTTATTGACGATCCAACCGTACGGATGTCAATATATATCTAATTGAGTGATGTTCCCAAATTTTCAAAAAATAAAAAATTAATTTGGTTTGAGATCTTAGTAAACCCATACTAAATTGACTAGTACTAGCTAAGTAACTAGTGCTCTGTCTTGGATTATTGTTTCTATTTCTTTAAAATATTTATCGACGATCCAACCGTACGGATGTCAATATATATCTAATTTAGTGATGTTTCCAAATTTTCGAAAAATAAAAAATTAATTTGGTTTGAGATCTTAGCAAACCAATACTAAATTGACTAGTACTAGCTAAGTAACTAGTGCTCTGTCGTCGATTATTGTTTCTATTTTTTTAAAAATATTTTTCGACGATCCAACCATACGGATGTCAATATATATATATATATATATATATATCTAATTGAGTGACGTTTCTAAATTTTCAAACAATAAAAAATTAATTTGGTTTGAGATCTTAGCAAACCAATACTAAATTGACTAGTACAAGCTAAATAACTAGTGCTCTGTCCTCGATTATTGTTTCTATTTTTTTAAAAATATTTCTCAATGATCCAACCGTACGGATGTCAATATATATTTAATTGAGTGATGTTCCCAAATTTTCAAAAAATAAAAAATTAATTTGGTTTCAGATCTTAGCAAACCAATACTATATTGACTAGTACTAGCTAAGTAACTAGTGCTCTGTTGTGGATTATTGTTTCTATTTTTTTAAAAATATTTCTCGATGATTCAACTGTACGGATGTCAATATATATCTAATTTAGTGATGTTCCCAAATTTTCAAAAAATAAAAAATTAATTTGGTTTGAGATCTTAGCAAACCAATACTAAATTGACTAGTACTAGCTAAGTAACTAGTGCTCTGTCGTCGATTATTGTTTCTATTTTTTTAAAAATATTTCTCGACGATCCAACCGTACGGATGTCAATATATATCTAATTGAGTGATGTTCCCAAATTTTCAAAAAAATAAAAAATTAATTTGATTTGAGATCTTAGCAAACCAATACTAAATTGACTAGTACTAGCTAAGTAACTAGTGCTTTGTCGTCGATTATTGTTTCTATTTTTTTAAAATATTTCTCGATGATCCAACTGTACGGATATCAATATATATCTAATTGAGTGATGTTTCTAAATTTTCAAAAAATAAAAAATTAATTTAGTTTGAGATCTTAGCAAACCAATACTAAATTGACTAGTACTAGCTAACTAACTAGTGCTGTGTCGTCGATTATTGTTTCTATTTTTTTAAAAATATTTATTGATGATCCAACCGTACGGATTTCAATATATATCTAATTGAGTGATGTTCCCAAATTTTCAAAAAATAAAAAATTAATTTGGTTTGAGATATTAACAAACCCATACTAAATTGACTGGTACTAGCTAAGTAACTAGTGCTCTGTCCTGGATTATTGTTTCTATTTCTTTAAAATATTTATCGACGATCCAATCGTACAGATGTTAATATATATCTAATTTAGTGATGTTTCCAAATTTTCGAAAAATAAAAAATTAATTTGGTTTGAGATCTTAGCAAACCAATACTAAATTGACTAGTACTAGCTAAGTAACTAGTGCTCTGTCGTTGATTATTGTTTCTATTTTTTTAAAAATATTTTTCGACGATCCAACCATACGGATGTCAATATATATATATCTAATTGAGTGACGTTTCTAAATTTTCAAACAATAAAAAATTAATTTGGTTTGAGATCTTAGCAAACCAATACTAAATTGACTAGTACTAGCTAAATAACTAGTGCTCTGTCCTCGATTATTGTTTCTATTTTTTTAAAAATATTTCTCAACGATCCAACCGTACGGATGTCAATATATATTTAATTGAGTGATGTTCCCAAATTTTTAAAAAATAAAAAATTAATTTGGTTTCAGATCTTAGCAAACCAATACTAAATTGACTAGTACTAGCTAAGTAACTAGTGCTCTGTCGTCGATTATTGTTTCTATTTTTTTAAAAATATTTTTCGACGATCCAACCATACGGATGTCAACATATATATCTAATTGAGTGACGTTTCTAAATTTTCAAAAAAAAAAAATTAATTTGGTTTGAGATCTTAGCAAACCAATACTAAATTGACTAGTACTAGCTAAGTAACTAGTGCTCTGTCCTCGATTATTGTTTCTATTTTTTTAAAAATATTTCTCAACGATCCAACTGTACGGATGTCAATATATATCTAATTGAGTGATGTTCCCAAATTTTGAAAAAATAAAAAATTAATTTGGTTTGAGATCTTAGCAAACCCATACTAAATTGACTGGTACTAGCTAAGTAACTAGTGCTCTGTCCTGGATTATTGTTTCTATTTCTTTAAAATATTTATCGACGATCCAATCGTACAGATGTTAATATATATCTAATTTAGTGATGTTTCCAAATTTTCGAAAAATAAAAAATTAATTTGGTTTGAGATCTTAGCAAACCAATACTAAATTGACTAGTACTAGCTAAGTAACTAATAATCTGTCCTCGATTATTGTTTCTATTTTTTTAAAAATATTTCTCGACGATCCAACTGTACGGATGTCAATATATATCTAATTGAGTGATGTTCCAAAATTTTTCAAACAATAAAAAATTAATTTGGTTTGCGATCTTAGCAAACCAATACTAAATTCACTAGTACTAGCTAAATAACTAGTGCTCTGTCCTCGATTATTGTTTCTATTTTTTCAAAAATATTTCTCAATGATCCAACTGTTCGGATGTCAATATATATTTAATTGAGTGATGTTCCCAAATTTTCAAAAAATAAAAAATTAATTTGGTTTCAGATATTAGCAAACCAATACTAAATTGACTAGTACTAGCTAAGTAACTAGTGCTCTGTCGTGGATTATTGTTTCTATTTTTTCGAAAATATTTCTCGACGATCCAACTGTACGGATGTCAATATATATCTAATTTAGTCATGTTCCCAAATTTTCAAAAAATAAAAAATTAATTTGGTTTGAGATCTTAGCAAACCAATACTAAATTGACTAGTACTAGCTAAGTAACTAGTGCTCTGTCGTCGATTATTGTTTCTATTTTTTTAAAAATATTTCTCGAAGATCCAACCGTACGGATGTCAATATATATATATATAATTGAGTGACGTTCCCAAATTTTCAAAAAATAAAAAATTAATTTGATTTGAGATCTTAGCAAATCAATACTAAATTGACTAGTACTAGCTAAGTAACTAGTGCTCTGCCGTGGATTATTGTTTCTATTTTTTTTAAAATATTTCTCGAGGATCCAACCGTACGGATGTCAATATATATCTAATTGAGTGATGTTTCCAAATTTTCAAAAAATAAAAAATTAATTTAGTTTGAGATCTTAGCAAACCAATACTAAATTGACTAGTACTTGCTAAGTAACTAGTGCTCTGTCGTCGATTATTGTTTCTATTTTTTTAAAACTATTTATTGACGATCCAACCGTACGGATTTCAATATATATCTAATTGAGTGATGTTCCCAAATTTTCAAAAAAATACAAAATTAATATGGTTTGAGATCTTAGCAAACCAATACTAAATTGACTAGTACTAGCTAAGTAACTAGTGCTCTGTCCTGGATTATTGTTTCTATTTTTTTAAAAATATTTATCGACGATCCAATCGTACAGATGTCAATATATATCTAATTGAGTGATATTCCCAAATTTTCAAAAAATAAAAAATTATTTTGGTTTGAGATCTTAGCAAACCAATAGTAAATTGACTAGTACTAGCTAAGTAACTAGTGCTCTGTCGTGGATTATTGTTTCTATTTTTTTAAAAATATTTCTCGAAGATCCAACCATACGGATGTCAATATATATCTAATTGAGTGATGTTCCCAAATTCTCAAAAAATAAAAAATTAATTTGGTTTGAGATCTTAGCAAACCAATACTAAATTGACTAGTACTAGCTAAGTAACTAGTGCTCTGTCTTCGATTATTGTTTCGATTTTTTTAAAAATATTTCTCGACGATCCAACCGTACGGATGTCAATATATATCTAATTGAGTGATGTTCCCAAATTTTCAAAAAATAAAAAATTAATTTGGTTTGAGATCTTAGCAAACCAATACTAAATTGACTAGTATTAGCTAAGTAACAAGTGCTTTGTCCTCGATTATTGTTTCTATTTTTTTAAAAATATTTCTCGACGATCCAACCATACGGATATCAATATATATATCTAATTGAGTGATGTTCCCAAATTTTCAAAAAATAAAATATTAATTTGGTTTGAGATCTTAGTAAACCAATACTAAATTGACTAGTACTAGCTAAGTAACTAGTGCTCTGTCCTCGATTATTGTTTCTATTTTTTTAAAAATATTTCTCGACGATCCAACCATACGGATGTCAATATATATATAATTGAGTGATGTTCCCAAATTTTCAAAAAATAAAAAATTAATTTGGTTTGAGATCTTAGCAAACCAATACTAAATTGACTAGTACTAGCTAAGTAACTAGTGCTCTGTCGTGGATTATTGTTTCTATTTTTTTAAAAATATTTCTCGACGATCCAACTGTAATATCCGCAATTTCGAATTTCGCTAATTTTCTTTTTTCGGCGGAAGTCCATTTTGATAACTCTCTCATGACCGTTTCGTCATTTCAAGAATGATTAATTCTGCACTTTTTGTCATCCGAGTTCGTTTCAGTGTCGTTTTATTGAGTTCCGTGTCCTTAATCGACTTTTTCACATGGGAGTTCGACTTTGTAAAGTCACCATTAATTCTTGGAAACTCCAAAAATTCTGAATCTTTGCAATATTATAGATAATCAAGTTAGCTTTCCAATGGTTCAAACGGTGAGTCAATCGGAGTCCAGACGAGGGAGTTATGGTCGAAATAGCTAAGACTACACGATGTGCCTTTTTCGTGTTGGAGTGGGCTGTACCGTGTGCCGCGGCACACTTCAGCTGTGCCGCGGCACTAAGCTGATTCCTGGGCGTTTCTTTGGCCCTGGGCCGTGGCACACTTGTCCTGTGCCGCGGCACACGGGCTTTTTCTGCGTTTTTTAGCAGATTTTCGAGGAGAAACATTCATTTTCTCTTCTCTTCTTCCTCCTCCCATTCTAAGCGATTCTAAGGGCGATTTTGGGCGATTTGAGTGCTCCCAAACTTGTAGAGATCATCCACCTCAAGTCTTGTTGTAGATTTTCGACCTCTACTTGAATCATTCATCCAAATCAAGGTATTTTGGCTTGAACCCTTGTTTTTGTAGATTTGGGGATTTTCCTTTCTGATTTCGATTCCAATCCATTTTTAATCAATTAATTGTTGTATAAACGTTGTTTTGAACTTGTTATACGGATTGGATACTCGTATCTTTGGTTCGTTCGACCCGAGGGGTGATTTCTTTGTTCTTGAAGGGTCTTGAACATTAATGTTCGATTAAATGTTCGAATGAGTTCCCTTTGATAGTTTGTTGGGCTTTCCGTTGTTTTTGGCCTTGATTCTCGTCGTAATCATGTTTTATTATTCCTTACGGAGGATTATAGGTGCTCGATGATTCCGATGTTGAATTCCGTTGGTGATTGATGATTCATGTGGTGTTTTCCCGTAGTAATTTCGGTGCTATCGCGTTCTAGATAGTGTTCGGGAATTTGAGGGCTACCCGGCCGTATCCGTTCATTTTTCCATTGCTCGTGATATCGAGGCAAGTACCTTGCCCATACTTTTCTTATTTTATGGATACGATGATCATGATCGTCTTGGTGTGTTTATTTGGTTGTTTGAAATGAAGTTTCAAAAGATTTCGGTTCGGCCTCGTTAAAGGCTTTCTTTAAAAATGCGTGTGTGTTTTGTGAACGACGTGTTTTGGGAATTGATTATGATTTGATTATTTTGAACGTTGAAGGATTTGATGATGATACTCCTGTAACACCCCCAGGATATCCGAGGTATATTACAGCGCCGTGAATCCCTATATGGGACCCACCAGGCTGAACAGCATCATACACAACGACTCACAGAAATGATAAAATAACACCACGTCATAAAGACGCAAAACAGAACGATCCACCCGGTTCAACCGGTCAATATAACATCATCATCCAACACAACATAATAAGCAACAATACAATTCAAACGAACAAGAACCCCTTAAGTACTCGAGTACAACTATTAGTTCAAAACCACAAAAGACAAAAAGGTAAAAGACACTAAAACATCACTCGTGCACCATCATCACGCACGGCCATCATCCGTGTCTTGGTCAGCGCCCGCTCGTCTCGATGAACGACTGAAATTCATAAAACGAATTTCCCCAAAACGGGTCCCCAGAGGGGTTAGCAATTACGCTAGTACAAGTAACCAAATGAACATTTTACATCTTACACATATAGTAATGCATGCCATCAAGAAATCATAATTTCCAAAACGCTCATTTCCGGAAATGCCAATAATCAAAACCACATTTGTAAAATGCACCACAATTAACCGCGGACCCACAGCTTCGTGGATCCCTGCCGAGACCACGTCTGATCTAACCCACAGTGGTTAAAAGCAAGCTCGCGGTCCACAGCTTCGTGGAACCCTACCGAGACCCCGTCGAGTCTAACCCGTAGTGAGCATACACACACACACAATTTCTCATACAAAACTACTATGTCAAGATTGTAAGTTCATAAGGATACATGCCTCGATTAATTAGACGATGACACGAACGGAACGGAAGAGTTGAACACGACCGCAAGGAACCGGCGGAAATGAACCTAACGATTAGAATAGCACAATCACAACCACTTCTAAACGATTATGGAAATGGAATACTCCCGGAAACCCGCCTACGATTCATGTATATTCGTATATAAACAACAACGAGGGCGGACCATAACCGAACCCTCTCGATTCCGTAAAAATCACGAAATATACCATGAATCCGTAGGGAAACTAAGAATACCAACAAGAATAATCATATTCATCATGAATCCATCAACGAAACGGAACGGATCGGAAGAAAATCCCCAAACCCCCAAATTATCCAAAAGTAGGGTTCTAAGAGATTACCTTGGATTTAGGATGAGAAACACAAGTGGATGATGTTAGTCTTACACCAAGAACTCAAGCACAAGAATCTCTGAAGTGATTGGAGGAAGAAAATCGCCTCAAATCGCTCGAGTCGCTCGCCGCGGAAAGAGGAAGAAATGAGATTTTGTGATTATCTCGGTCCAACTCCTGGTTTATATAACCGGGAGTGTTAGCGCACGCTAAGACCTCAAGGTTAGCGTGCGCTAACGGGATAGGTTACCAACCCTCTGTTAGCGTCCGAGTCCAAGCCGGGGTTTTGCCGTTAGCGTGCGCTACCATGCATGCGTAGCGTACGCTAATAACCTATCGGTAGCGCGCGCTATCGACCAATAGCGTGCGCTACGAACATCGGCCGAGTCCAGAGCTAACCGCCCAAACCTCACGACCCGTTAGCGTGCGCTACCATACCGGCGTAGCGTGCGCTAACTAGAATCTGTTTGAATTCGTAGTAAACCGCCCGATCGACAGTACACTAGCGCGCCATCTTGAACAACTTAACGTGTGCTAGTCTCCCGACATTAGCGTGCGCTAGACAAGATAGCGTGCGCTAATCCGATAGTCGCAGGCACGGGAGTGAAGCGCCACTCCTGTGGCTAAATCGTTAGCGTGCGCTACGAATTAAACGTAGCGTGCGCTACCAATGGATTTCTAGCGTGCGCTATACGAGAAAATTTAGCGTGCGCTAGATACGAGAATATAAACGACCCAAAATACCGGATTATGAGCGAAGCGTCAAACGGAACACCTCAAAACGCATCATAGCATAGAATGAATCCACGGCAACCCCGAACGGCGGTTCCGCACAACAATTACGAGAATCGGATCAAAGATAACGGAAAAGTTATGAAGGATACACGAGTCACTAAAATCGAGAATTACAGGAAATACAATTACGAGGGAAAGAAAATGCGGATATTACATTCTACCCCTCTAAAAATAAGTTTCGTCCCGAAACTTAGGGAACAAACAACTCGGGGTACCTAGCACGCATGCTATCCTCGGTTTCCCAAGTTGCCTCCTCGACACCGTGTCTCGACCACTGCACCTTGACCAAAGGTATGGTCTTATGCCTCAATCGTTTCTCACGATGTTCCAAAATCTTCAAAGGGCGCTCTTGAAAGTAACATCTTTGGCGACATCAATCTCACCATAATCGATGATGTGGCTAGGATCAGGACATATTTCCTCAATCGGGAAACATGGAAAACGCTATGAACATGACTCAAGGCCGGAGGTAACGCCAAACGGTATGCCAACCCACCTACTCGCTCGAGGATCTCGAAGGGGCCGATAAATCTCGGACTCAACTTCCCTTTCTTCCCGAAACGAAAAACTCCCTTCGTCGGCGACACCTTTAGCAAAACGTGGTCTCCCACCTCGAATTCCAAAGGTCGACGACGGACGCCGCATACGACTTCGCCGACTCGGGCGATTAACATCCGTTCCCGAATTAACTCTACCCACCGCCACGCCTCTAAAACGACATCCGGCTCGGTCCCGACCAAATCTTACACCTCATTCCAACAAATCGGTGATCGACATCGCCGCCGTAAAGTGCCTCATACGGTGCCATCCGACCGACGCGTGCCAACTATTGTTATACGTGAATTCGATCGGCAAATGCTCCTCCCACTACTACTCCAATCGAGAGCACAGTGCACGCAACAAGTCCTCGAGCGTCTGGATAGTGCGTTCGACCGTCCCATCTGTCTGGGATGAAAAGAGGTACTCAAACGCAACCGGTACCTAACGCCTTATGCACTTTGCCGAAGTGCGATACAAAGCGGCCGTCACGATCCAAACAATAGACTTGAGTACCGTGAAGTCTCACGATCTGCGCAATAAACACACGAGCTAACTTCTCCGGGCCCCAAGTGTCCTTGATGCCCGGAAAATGTGCCGACTTGGTCGCGATCAACAATCACCCATACCATATTCATGCCCGACCTCGATCTCGGAAAACTCGTAACGAAATCCATCGATATATCTTCCCATTTCCATTAGAACGGAAGTGACCGCAATAACTCAAAGGTCTCGATGCTCGATTTTGACTGGCGACAAGTCAAACATCTCGCTACAAACCGTGCGACCTCATCCTTCATATCATTCCACAGAAATTTCTCCTCGTGTCCTTGTACATCTTACTCGTACCAGATGAACGGAATAAGGTGTAGCATGGGCCTCCGTAAAATACTCGCCTCAACTCGAGTCGTTCGGCACACAAAGCCGACTGGAATCTCAAAACACCATCCTCGTGAATCACAAATCCAGGAGACTTTCCTTTAAGAACGTTCTCTCGGATTTGAGTAATCATCGGATCCTCTAATCGCTTGACTTAATTTCATCGATCAAAGACGAAATCTCTAAAGCACGAAGTTGCCCGACGGCTCCAGAAGAAGACCTCAACATCTAACTCGATCAAAGCCCTCCGAAGCTCGGGACCGAGATGTAAGGATCTCAAGCGTTCGCAACGCAATCTGGTTTCGACTCAAGGCGTCGGCCACAACGTTCGCCTTGCCGGATGATAAAGGATTTCGAGGTCATAATCCTTAATCAACTCTAACCACCTCCTCTGCCTCATATTCAACTCTCACGAGTAAATATGTATTTCGACTTTTATGATCGGTAAAAATCGACATGTGGAGCCGAAAAGATAGTGACGCCAAATCTTGAGCGCAAAACGATCGCCGCTAACTCCAAATCATGAGTAGGGTAGTTCGGCTCATACGGCCTCAACTGTCTCGACGCATAGGCAATGGTCTTGCCGTCTTTGCATTAATACACACCCAAGACCACGACCCGAAGCATCGCTATAAACGGCAAAACCCTCGTTGCCACATGGCAACGCCAAAATCGGGTGAAGTCAAACGCTTCTTGATTCCTCAAAACTCGATCGCCTCTCGTCATTCCGCACGAACTTCTGATTACGGAGCAAGCTGCGTAAGTGGCCGGCCGATTCGAGAAACCTCTACGAACCTACGGTAGTAGCCAGCCAAACCCAAGAAACTACGGAGCTCCTTCACATTCTTGGGCGGTGCCCAATCCAATACGGCCTCAATCTTCTGCGGATCCACACGAACCCCCTCGGCTGAAATCACGTGACCTAAAAACATCACTTCCTTCAGCCAGAACTCACATTTCGAGAACTTTGCATAGAGTTGCTCGGTCCTTAAAATGTCCAACACTATCCGCAAATGTTGGGCATGCTCTTCCTCATTCCTCGAATAAACAAGAATATCGTCAATAAAGACGACGACGCACTTATCCAAATACTCGATAAAAACTTTGTTCATCAATTGCATGAACACCGCCGGCGCATTAGTTAACCCGAAAGGCATGACTACGAACTCATAATGTCCGTACCTCGTCCGAAAGGCTGTTTTCGGCACATCGGACTCTCTCACCCGGAACTGATAGTATCCCGATTTCAAATCAATTTTCGAGAATACCGCAGCTCCCTGCAACTGATCGAACAAGTCATCAATTCTCGGCAAAGGATACTTGTTCTTGATGGTCACCTTGTTTAGTTCGCGATAGTCGATACACAAACGTAGCGAACCATCCTTCTTCCGCACAAACAGGACCGGTGCGCCCCAAGGCGAGGCGCTCGGTCGAACATACCCCGACTCAAGAAGCTCACTCAACTGCTTCTTCAACTCGGACATCTCTGAAGGTGCCATGCGATAGGGCGCCTTCGAGATAGGAGCCGCACCCGGCTCTAACTCTATAGTGAACTCGACCTCTCGATCCGGTGGTAATCCAGGTAACTCGTCAGGGAAAACATCAGGAAATTCATTAACGATTGGAATCGACGAAAGCTCGACTCCACCACTCTCCGCCTTCAAGGCATAGCACCAATAACCAATACATCCCTTTCGCAGGAGTTTCATCGCCTTCAAGGCGTTAATAACGAGTTTCTGGTTCCCCCTCTTTCGCCGTGAAAGAGTGCTCGATGCCATCATCGGCCAACATGTTGATGATTCTCGTGCGGTAGTTCATGATTGCACCATGCCGCTCGAGCTAATCATCACCAAGAATCAAATCCTCACCTCGATACTCACAACAATAAGATTAGAGGGCCAAGTCCTCTCACAAATAAGCACGAGCAGTCTCGAACCTCCCGATCACCAACGATCCTATCACCGCTAGGAAGCTTAACGATGAAGGGCTCACAAGGCGTCAAACGGTCAAGATTCAAACGGCGCACACAATCCAGAGATATGAACGAATGCGTAGCACCGTAATCGAAAAGCACACCGACGGGATGAGAAAGAATATAAACGGTACTGCCGCGACGGTAGCCGCTGGATCATCGGCTCTCCGCATCTCATAGACACGCGGGTGGGCGGAGCCGACACTGGAAGCTCCCCCTTAGAGGGCTGACCCGACCTCTCCCCGACTAGCACTCGGCGGAGATTGAGGAACAAACGATCCCGATTCACACTTGGTTCCCTAGGCGCTGGAATGGAAGCCCGGGCACCAAGAATTTTCTCTCTCTCGGCACGTAGCACCTTGTGACCCGACCGCCACACTGATTACACGTCGGCAAAGGGTTCGGACAAACACGACCGATGTGGCCGTCGACCACAATTGAAACACTTCACATCACGATAAGGAGCACCTGGTAGTTCCACGAGGACCCCCAGTGAACGAGCTGGACCACCGCCGGCGGGGAAGTTAGCGATTGGGATCTCTGCTGACCCCCACTCTTGTGGCCCGAAAAGTTCCCAGCGGACTTCGCTTCTTACTCGCGGGCCGCCTCACTCGCCGTCACCGACATATCATAAGCAAGGGCCCTACTCGATAATCCTTCAATGTAGTGCATACGAGCCCGACATATAGTCCCGGATCGGCAACTTCATCCGTCTGGAGAAATGGAAAATCTTGTCACTTTCCTCGACAACTTGGGTCTTCACATAACCCAACTCTTTGTTAAAATCAGCAATGGCTTGAGCTACGGGGATATCCCGTGGTTGAGCATCATAAAAGCATGTACCCGAGCTGTCCGATCGGCCACGGGCAATATTCGATCTCCATCAACTCTTGAAACTCACCCACGGCAAAGATGGTCTTTGGGCCCAACGGCCTCCCACCACCACCCGTAACGTCCCCGGTGAGAAAATATTGAGCAATAGGGACTTTACGGTCCTCGGGACGATTAGTGGCAACGAAGACCTTAGACATCTCCTTGATCCACCCTTCCCGCCCAATCGGGTCTCAAGCTCCCAAAACCGAGGAGGATGCATCTTGATGACATCTTGGAGCCAACGGTCCGCTCCGCCCGATTAGCATGGGCTTGATCCGGTTCGAACCGCTTGATCTATTGCCGCCATTTGGTTCACCATCATTGCATAACGGCCGCAATACCAAGATCGGCACGCTCGAGAAGAAGCATGGCTATGACGGTCGCCGATCGCCGGCTCAAGATCGTGACGTGGCCGCCCCACCGGCCGCCCACGTCCCGGCCGCGTCCACGACCACGACCGCGACCACGACCTCTTCCAGCATCCATACTGGAGTTAAATAAGTAGCAAAATCCATACGAGGATCAGTACAAGAAAAGAACAATTACAAGTCGAGAATCAAGGGTACCATACAAGAAATTAATGAACAAAGGAAAGAAAACTTACGGTAGTACCTGGAATCATGGCAGCGTGACGATGATGTGCAAAACCAAACACCACAAGACCCAATAAACCAACAAGCCTAGGTATCCATAAACCTAGTGCTCGATACCATTTTCTCGTAACACCCCGGGATATCCGAGGTATATTACGCGCCGTGAATCCCTATATGGGACCCACCAGCCGAACAAAGATCATACACAACGACTCACGAAATGATAAAATAACACCACGTCATAAAGACGCAAAATGAGCGATCCACCGGTTCAACCGGTCAATATAACATCATCATCCAACACAACATAATAAGCAACAATACAATTCAAACGAACAAGAACCCCTTAAGTACTCGAGTACAACTATTAGTTCAAAACCACAAAAGACAAAAAGGTAAAAGACACTAAAACATCACTCGTGCACCATCATCACGCACGGCCATCATCCGTAATCGTCCAGCCATCGTCTAGATGAACTGACTGAAATTCATAAAACGAATTTCCCCAAAACGGGTCCCAGAGGGGTTAGCAATTACGCTAGTACAAGAAACAAAATGAACATTTTACATCTTACAAATATAGTAATTCATTCAATCAAGAAATCATAATTTCCAAAACGCTCATTTCCTAAATGCCAATAATCAAAACCACATTTGTAAAATGCACCACAATTAACCGCGGACCCACAGCTTCGTGGATCCCTGCCGAGACCCCGTCGGATCTAACCCACAGTGGTTAAAAGCAAGCTCGCGGTCCACAGCTTCGTGGAACCCTACCGAGACCCCGTCGAGTCTAACCCGTAGTGAGCATACACACACACACAATTTCTCATACAAAACTACTATGTCAAGATTGTAAGTTCATAAGGATACTTGCCTCGATTAATTAGACGATGACACGAACGGAACGGAAGAGTTGAACACGACCGCAAGGAACCGGCGGAAATGAACCTAACGATTAGAATAGCACAATCACAACCACTTCTAAACGATTATGGAAATGGAATACTCCCGGAAACCCTCCTACGATTCATGTATATTCGTATATAAACAACAACGAGGGCGGACCATAACCGAACCCTCTCGATTCCGTAAAAATCACGAAATATACCATGAATCCGTAGGGAAACTAAGAATACCAACAAGAATAATCATATTCATCATGAATCCATCAACGAAACGGAACGGATCGGAAGAAAATCCCAAAACCCCCAAATTATCCAAAAGTAGGGTTCTAAGAGATTACCTTGGATTTAGGATGAGAAACACAAGTGGATGATGTTAATCTTACACCAAGAACTCAAGCACAAGAATCTCTGAAGTGATTGGAGGAAGAAAATCGCCTCAAATCGCCGGAGTCGCTCGCCGCGAAAGAGGAAGAAATGAGATTTTGTGATTATCTCGGTCAACTCCTGGTTTATATAACCAGGGAGTGTTAGCGCACGCTAAGACCTCAAGGTTAGCGTGCGCTAACGGGATAGGGTTACCAACCCTCCTGTTAGCGTCCGAGTCCAGAAGCCAGGGTTTTTGCCGTTAGCGTGCGCTACCATGCATGCGTAGCGTACGCTAATAACCTATCGGTAGCGCGCGCTATCGACCAATAGCGTGCGCTACCTGAACATCAGCCGAGTCCAGTAGCCAACTGCCCAAACCTCACCTGACCCGTTAGCGTGCGCTACCATACCAGCGTAGCATGCGCTAACTAGAATCTGTTTGAATTCAGTACTAAACTGCCCAGTACTGGACAGTCACACTAGCGCGCGCTACTGAACAACTTAACGTGCGCTAGTCTCCCGACATTAGCGTGCGCTAGACAAGATAGCGTGCGCTAATCCGATAGTCCAGAGGCCTGGGAGTGAAACTGCCACTCCTGTGGCTAAATCGTTAGCGTGCGCTATTTAATTAAACGTAGCGTGGCGCTACCAATGGATTTCTAGCGTGCGCTATACAGAAAATTTAGCGTGCGCTAGATACAGAATATAAACGACCCAAAATACCGGATTATGAACGAAACGTCAAACGGAACACCTCAAAACGCATCATAGCATAGAATGAATCCACGGCAACCCCGAAACGACGGTTCCGCACAACAATTACGAGAATCAGATCAAAAGATAACGGAAAAGTTACACTGAAGGATACACGAGAGTCACTAAAATCGAGAATTACACCGGAAATACAATTACGAGGGAAAGAAAAATGCGGATATTACAACTCCTATTGTTTAAAGTTATGGAATCGTGTATTCCGTATTTAATCTTGTTATTGTGTTTTGAAGAGTTTGATAATGGTGTCGAGTTAATGGCCATCTCTAGTGAGTATTCTTAATGAACTTACATTCTTAGCATGTTAGTATTGCATGAGTAACGTGTGTGTGTGTGTATGCTCACTACGGGTTAGATCCGACGGGGTCTCGGTAGGGGTCCACGGAGGGGTGGATCCGCGAGCTTGCTTTTAACCACTATGGGTTAGATCCGACGGGGTTTCGGTAGGGGTCCACGGAGGGGTGGATCCGCAGTTAATTGTGGTGCATTTTGCAAATGTGTTTCGATATTAGCATTTCCGGAAATGAGTGCTTTTGAACGGTTTTCATGATTGCATGCATTGACTAAGTGTGTAAGGGGTAAGGGTTCGTTTGGCTTACTTGGCTAGGATGACACTAGAGTATTTTGTTGTTTGTGTTAAATCCTTTATTTGTGGATTTTGATGTTGGGAGTGTAACACCCTCAAGATATTCGAGGTATATTACAGTGCCGTGAATCCCTATATGGGACCCACCAGGCTGAACAGCATCATACTCATCGACTCACATAAATGACAAGCCAACACCATGTCATAAAGACGAAAAACAGAATAAACCACCCGGTTCAACGGGTCAATATAACATCATCATCCAACACAACATAATAAGCAACGATACAATCCAAACGAACAAGAACCCCTTAAGTACTCGAGTACAACTATTAGTTCAAAACCACAAAAGACGAAAAGGTAAAAGACACTAAAACATCACTCGTGCACAATCATCACGCACGGCCATCATCCGTAATCTTGGTCCGCTCGTCTCGATGAACGACTGAAATTCATAAAACGAATTTCCCCGAAACGGGTCCGTAGAGGGGTTAGCAATTTCTCTAGTACAAGTAACGAGATGAACGACTTACATCTTACACATGTAGTAATGCATGCAATTCAAGAATACATAGTTCCAAAATACTCATTTACGGAAATGCCAATGTTCCAACCACATTTGTAAACATTCACCACAATTAAACGCCGACACACCGCTTCTTGGATCCCTGCCTAGCCACCGTCGTATCTAACCCACAGTGGTTAAAAGCAAGCTCGCGGTCCCACGGCTTCGTGGAACCCTACCGAGACCCGTCGAGTCTAACCCGCAAATGAGCATACACACACACAATTTCTCATACAAAACTACTATGTCAAGATCGTAAGTTCATAAGGGTACTTGCCTCGATTAAATAGACGATGACACGAGCGGAACGGAAGAATCAAGCACGACCACGAGGAACCGACGAGAATGAACCTAACGATTCGAATAGCACAATCACAACCACTTCTAAACGATTATGGAAATGGAATACACCCGAAAACCCGCCTACGATTCATGTATATTCATACAAAAATAACAACGAGGGCGGACCACAACCAAACCCTCTCGAATCCATAAAAATCCACAAAATATCCATGAATCCGTAGGAAAACTAACGATACTAACAATATTAATCGTATACATCATGAATCCACCAACGAAACGGAACTAATCGGAAGAAAATCCCAAAACCCCCAAATTAATCGAAATAGGGTTTTAGAACATTACCTTTGGAGATTCAAGAACTAAGATCCGTAGAACACGCGTTAGATTGATTATCCGAGCCTCACAACCGAAAAGGAATGATGAAAATCGACCCCGGATGAAGAACTCTCCCCTCTATATCCTTTCTCTCGCGATGCGGGAAAAATGGGGAAGGAGAACCGATCTCGTCTAATAAGGACGAGTCTGCAATTACCGCTTCGTGTGCCGCGGCACAGGAAGTGTGCCGCGGCACAGCCGAAAATCTGCTCCCGTGTTTTAGCATTGTGCCGCAAGATAGCGTGTGCCGCGGCACACGTCTGATTGGGTTTTGGTCGCGAAGACACATGAGTGTGCCGCGGCACCGGACAGGTGTGCCGCGGCACTTGGCAAGCGTTGTGCCGCGGCACCGGATGGGTGTGCCGCGGCACACAGTCTGATTGCCCGACCAACATTTGGAGAAATTTGTGTGCCGCGGCGCACGCACCTTGTGCCGCGGCGCACGCACCTTGTGCCGCGGCCCACACCCTTTTGGGTCCCAAAATGATAAAAATGATCCGGAAAGAGAATGAAACGATAGGAATCAATATTTGGGGACTAATAACACGAAATGGATCCACAAAGAACCCAAACGGCGGTTTCGCACAACAATAACAAGAATATAGTTCAACGGTTTGACAGAAGGACACGTGAAAAGTACACGAGGGTCACTACGATCGAGAAATACACCAAAACGAAAATACAAGGGAAAGAAAATACGGATATTACATTCTACCCCTCTAAAAATAAGTTTCGTCCGAAACTTAAGAAACAAACAACTCCGGTACCTAGCACGCATGCTATCCTCGGTTTCCCAAGTTGCTTCCTCGACACCGTGTCTCGACCACCGCACCTTGACCAAAGGTATGGTCTTATGCCTCAATCGTTTCTCACGATGCTCCAAAATCTTCAAAGGACGCTCCTCAAAAGTAATATCTTGACAATATCAATCTCGCCATAATCGATGACGTGACTAGGATCCGGACATATTTCCTCAATCGGGAAACATGGAAAACGCTATGAACATGACTCAAGGCCGGAGGTAACGCCAAACGGTACGCCAATTCACCTACTCGCTCGAGGATCTCAAAGGGGCCGATAAATCTCGGACTCAACTTTCCTTTCTTCCCGAAACAAAAAACTCCCTTCGTCGGCGACACCTTTAGCAAAACGTGGTCTCCCACCTCGAATTCCAAAGGTCGACGACGGACGTCGGCATATGACTTCGCCGACTGCGCGATCAACATCCGTTCTCGAATCAACTCTATCTTCCGCCTCGTCTCTAAAACGACATCCGGCTCGGTCCCGACCAAATCGGACGCCTCATTCCAACAAATCGGTGATCGACATCGCCGCCCGTAAAGTGCCTCATACGGTGCCATCCGAATCGACGCGTGCCAACTGTTGTTGTACGTGAATTCAATCGGCAAATGTTCCTCCCACTACTACTCCAATCGAGCACAGGCACGCAACAAGTCCTCGAACGTCTGGATAGTGCACTCCGATTGTCCATCCGATCGGGATGGAAAGAGGTACTCAAATGTAAACGGTACTAACGCCTTATGCACCGCCCGCCGAAGTGCGATACAAAGCGGCCGTCACGATCCGAAACAATAGACTTGGGTACCGTGAAGTCTCACAATCCGCGATAAACACACGAGCTAACTTCTCCGGGCCCTGTGTGTCCTTGATGCCCGAAAAAGTGCCGACTTGGTCGACGATCGACAATCACCCACACCATATTCATGCCCGACCTCGATCTCGGCAGACTCGTAATGAAATCCATCGATATATCTTCCCATTTCCATTCGAACGGAAGTGATCGCAACAACTTGACCGGTCCGATGCTCGATTTTGACATGCTGACAAGTCAAACATCTCGCTACAAACGGTGCGACCTCATCCTTCATATCATTCCACCAGAAATTCCTTCTTAAGTCCTTGTACATCTTACTCGAACCAGGATGAACGGAGTAAGGTGTAGCATGGGCCTCCCGTAAAATATTCTGTCTCAACTCTGAGTCGTTCGGCACACAAAGCCGGCTCTGAAATCTCAAAATACCATCCTCGTGAATCACAAATCCAGGAGACTTTCCTTTAAGAACGTTCTCTCGGATTTGAGTAATCATCGGATCCTCTAACTGCTTCAGCTTAATTTCATCGATCAAAGACGACGAAACCTCCAAAGCACGAAGTTGCCCGACGGCTCCAGGCAACAAAACTTCAACATCTAACTCGATTAAAGATCGCCGAAGATCGAACTGAGACGTAAGGATCTCAAGCGATCGCAATGCAATCGGTTTCAGACTCAAGGCGTCGTCCACGACGTTCGCCTTGCCGGATGATAAAGGATTTCGAGGTCATAATCCTTAATCAACTCTAACCACCTCCTCTGCCTCATATTCAACTCCCTGAGTAAATATGTATTTGAGACTTTTATGATCGGTAAAAATCGACATGCGAGCCGAAAAGATAATGACGCCAAATCTTGAGCGCAAAAGCGATTGCCGCTAACTCCAAATCATGAGTAGGGTAGTTAAGCTCATACGGCCTCAACTGTCTCGATGCAAAGGCAATGGTCTTACCGTGCCGCATTAATACGCACCCAAGACCACGACCAAGCATCGCCAGAACGGCAAAAACCCTCGTTACCACATGGCAACGCCAAAACCGGGCTGAAGTCAAACGCTTCTTCACTCCTCAAAACTCGATCGCCTCTCGTCATTCCGGACAAACCTCTCGGATTTCGGAGCAAGCTGCGTAAGTGGCCGAGCCGATTCGAGAAACCTCGGCGAACCTACGGTAGTAGCCGGCTAAACCCAAGAAACTACGGAGCTCCTTCACATTCTTGGGCGGTGCCCAATCCAACACGGCCTCAATCTTCTGCGGATCCACACGAACCCCCTCATTTGAAATCACGTGACCTAAAAACATCACTTCCTTGACCAGAACTCACATTTCGAGAACTTTGCATAGAGTTGCTCGGTCCTCAAAATGTTTAATACTACCCGCAAATGATGGGCATGCTCTTCCTCATTCTTCGAATAAATAAGAATATAAATCGATAAAGACGATGACGCACTTATCCAAATACTCGATAAAAACTTTGTTCATCAACTGCATGAACACCGCCGGCGCATTAGTTAACCCGAAAGGCATAACTACAAACTCATAATGTCCGTATCTCGACCGAAAAGCTGTCTTCGGCACATCGGACTCTCTCACCCGGAGCTGATAGTACCCCGATTTCAAATCAATTTTCGAGAATACCGTAGCTCCCTGCAACTGATCGAACAAGTCATCAATTCTCGGCAAAGGATACTTGTTCTTGATGGTCACCTTGTTTAGTTCGCGATAGTCGATACACAAACGTAGTGAACCATCCTTCTTCCGCACAAACAGGACCGGTGCGCCCCAAGGCGAGGCGCTCGGTCGAACATACCCCGACTCAAGAAGCTCGCTCAACTGCTTCTTCAACTCTGCCATCTCTGAAGGTGCCATGCGATACGGCGCCTTCGAAATAGGAGCCGCGCCCGGCTCTAACTCTATAGCAAACTCAACCTCACGATCCGGTGGCAATCCCGGTAACTCGTCACGAAATACATCAGGAAACTCATTAACGACTGGAATCGACTAAAGCTCGACTCCACCATCCCCCGCCTTCAAGGCATAGCACCAATAACCAGTACATCCCTTTCGCATGAGACTCATCGCCTTCAAGGCATTAATGACGAATTTCTGGTTTCCCCTCTTTCGCCCCACGAAAGAGTGCTCGGTGCCGTCCTCGGCTAACATAGTGATGATTCTCGTGCGGTAGTTCATGATCGCACCATGCCGCTCGAGCCAGTCATCACCAAGAATCAAATCCTCACCCTCGATACTCACAACAATAAGATTAGAGGGCCAAGTCCTCTCACAAATAAGCACAGAGCAGTCTCGAACCTCCTGATCACCAACGATCCTATCACCGCTAGGAAGCTTAACGATGAAGGGCTCACAAGGCGTCAAACGGTCGAGACTCAAACGACGTACACAATCCAGAGATATGAACGAATGCGTAGCACCGGAATCGAAAAGCACACTGACAGGATGAGAAAGAATATAAACGGTACCTGTCGCCACGGTAGCCGCTGGGTCATCGATCTTTCGCATCTCATAAACCCGCGGATGGGCGGAGCCGACACTGGAAGCTCCCCCTCTTGAGGGCTGACCCCGACCTCTCCCCCGACTAGCACTCGGCGGAGATTGAGGAGCAAACGACCCCTGATTCACACTTGGTTTCCTAGGCGCCGGAATGGAAGCCCGGGTACCAAGGATTTTCTCCCTCTCAGCACAGAAAGCAGCTTTGTGACCCGACTGGCTACACTGATTACACGTCAGCAAAGGGTTCGGACAAACACGGCTGATGTGGCCCTGCTGGCCACAGTTAAAGCATTTCACCTCTCGAGAAGGGGCACTGGCAGCCCTACGGGGAAACCCAGTAGATCGAGATGGGCCACCACCAGCGGAAAAGTTAGCAGATCAAATTTCACGACCCCCACTTTGTGGCCCGAAAAATTCCGGCGGACTTCTGCTTACTCTCTCGCGGGCCGCCTCACTCGCCGTCACGGACATATCGTAAGCAAGGGCCCCGCCTGGTAATCTTTCAAGGTAGTGCATACAAGCCCGACATATAGTCCCGAATCGGCAACTTCATCCGTCTGGAGAAATGGAAAATCTTGTCACTCTCCTCGACAACTTGGGTCTTCACATATCCCAACTCCTTATTAAAATCGGCAATAGCTTGAGATACGGGGATATCCCGCGGTTGAGCATCATAAAAGCATGTACCCGAGCACGTCTCGATCGCCACGGCAATATTCACCTCCATCAACTCTTGAAACTCGGCCACGAAGCAAGATGGTCTTTGGGCCCAACGGCCTCCCACCAATCCGTAGCGTCCCCGTGAGAAAGTATTGAGCAATAGGGACTCTACGTTCCTCGGGCGATTAGTGGCAACGAAGACCTTTGATATCTCCTTAATCCACCCTTCCCGGCCCATCGGGTCCGAAGCTCCAGCCGAGGAGGATGCATCTTGATGACATCTTGGAGCCAACGGTCCGCTCCGCCCGATTAGCATGGGCACGATCCGGTTCTGACCGCCCGAGCTATTGCCGCCATTTGGTTCACCATTTGTTGCATAACGGCCGCAATACCAAGGTCGGCACGCTCACGAGAAGAAGCATGGCTATGACGGTCGCCAGATCGCCGGCTCAAGATCGCGACGTGGCCGCCCCACCGGCCGCCACGTCCCCGGCCCACGACCACGACCGCGACCACGACCTCTTCCGGCATCCATACTAGAGTTAAATAAGTAGCAAAAGCCATACGAGGGTAAGTACGAGAGAAGAACAATCACAAGTCGAGAATCAAAGGTACGATACAAGGAAATAATGAGCAGAGGAAGGAAAACTTACGGACACCGGGTAGTACCTAATCATGGCAGCGTGACGATGATGTGTAAAACAAAACACCACAAGACCCAATAAACCGACAAGCCTAGGTATCCATAAACCTAGAGCTCTGATACCATTTTCTGTAACACCCTCAAGATATTCGAGGTATATTACAGTGCCGTGAATCCCTATATGGGACCCACCAGTGAACAAAGATCATACTCATCGACTCACATAAATGACAAGCCAACACCATGTCATAAAGACGCAAAACAGAATAAACCACCCGGTTCAACCGGTCAATATAACATCGTCATCCAACACAACATAATAAGCAACGATACAATCCAAACGAACAAGAACCCCTTAAGTACTCGAGTACAACTATTAGTTCAAAACCACAAAAGACGAAAAGGTAAAAGACACTAAAACATCACTCGTGCACAATCATCACGCACGGCCATCATCCGTGTACTGGTCCAGCGCCCGCTCGTCTCGATGAACCTGACCTGAAATTCATAAAACGAATTTCCCCGAAACGGGTCCCAGAGGGGTTAGCAATTACGCTAGTACAAGTAACCAGATGAACGACTTACATCTTACACATGTAGTAATGCATGCAATTCAAGAAAACATAGTTCCAAAATACTCATTTCCGGAAATGCCAATGATCAAACCACATTTGTAAAAATGCACCACAATTAACCGCGGACCCACAGCTTCGTGGATCCCTGCCGAGACCCCGTCGGATCTAACCCACAGTGGTTAAAAGCAAGCTCGCGGTCCCACAGCTTCGTGGAACCCTACCGAGACCCCGTCGAGTCTAACCCGCAGTGAGCATACACACACACACAATTTCTCATACAAAACTACTATGTCAAGATCGTAAGTTCATAAGGGTACTTGCCTCGATTAAATAGACGATGACACGAACGGAACGGAAGAATCAAGCACGACCACGAGGAACCGACGAGAATGAACCTAACGATTCGAATAGCACAATCACAACCACTTCTAAACGATTATGGAAATGGAATACACCCGGAAACCCGCCTACGATTCATGTATATTCATACAAAAATAACATCGAGGGCGGACCACAACCAAACCCTCTCGAATCCATAAAAATCCACAAAATATCCATGAATCCGTAGGAAAACTAACGATACTAACAATATTAATCGTATACATCATGAATCCACCAACGAAACGGAACTAATCGGAAGAAAATCCCAAAACCCACAAATTAATCGAAATAGGGTTTTAGAACATTACCTTTGGAGATTCAAGAACTAAGATCCGTAGAACACGCGTTAGATTGATTATCCGAGCCTCACAACCGAAAAGGAATGATGAAAATCGACCCCCGGATGAAGAACTCTCCCCCTCTATATCCTTTCTCTCGCGATGCGGTGGAAAAATGGGGAAGGAGACGACCGATCTCGTCTAATAAGGACGAAGTCCGCGCAATTACCGCTTCGTGCCGCGCACAGCCGAAAATCTGCTCCTGTGTTTTAGCATTGTGCCGCGGCACGGCTGCGTGTGCCGCGGCACACGGTCTGATTGGGTTTTGGTCGCGGAAGACACACGAGTGTGCCGCGGCACCGGACAGGTGTGCCCCGGCACTGCGCGCGTGCCGCGGCACGGATGGGTGTGCCGCGCACACGCATGATGCCCGACCAACATTTGGAGAAATTTGTGTGCCGCGGCGCACGCACCTTGTGCCGCGGCCCACACCCCTTTTTGGGTCCCAAAATGATAAAAATGATCCGGAAAGAGAATGAAACGATAGGAATCAATATTTGGGGACTAATAACACGAAATGGATCCACGGCAACCCCGAAACGGCGGTTTCGCACAACAATAACAAGAATATAGTTCAACAGTTTGACAGGAAGGACACGCTGAAAAGTACACGAGGGTCACTACGATCGAGAAATACACCAAAAACGAAAATACAAGGGAAAGAAAAATACGGATATTACAGGGAGACGAACCTTGTGGTCGTTCTTGTGTACTGTGAGTTGATGAGTTTGGGGCTAAAATCCCAACGTTTTGTAAAAGTCATTTTACGGATTTGGGGCTAAAATCCCAACGGTTTGGTAAAGGTCATTTTTCGGAAAGTAAACTTTTGGGGCAGTGACCCCTTTCGTCTTTTGGGTTTTGAAAAGTAGGATTTGATAATCCAGAATCATTTTCTATTAAAACTCCCGATGGTATTTCAAATCATTTTATAAATTGTTTCCCTTGATATTTTGATCTTGTTGGGAAGTCTTTACTCAAACTCTCGCCTCGGGAAGTGTTCATCTTGTTGTATTTGAATCTTTTAGGATTCCTGGTTATTGTTATTCGTGGAATGTGAATTGTATGGTTCGTATTTGCACTTTGTACTTGCACTAGCAAAACAGTGGAGTTTTGCTAACCCCCGAGTATTCGGGGGGTGGATGTCTATTTTTGCATTCAGGTTTTGGAGCATAACACAGGGTCGGCACGAAGGATGATTAAAGATGAACGATACTAATCACACGAGGATCTGTTGATGTCGTATTGGTCTAGTTATATTTTCTTTTCCGCTGCAGTATCTTTTCCCCGTTGTACGCGAGTTTATTGTATTTTGACCCCTGCGTGGGTATATGTTGTAATTGAGTTGTATATTTTTATTGAAAGACCAAATCGGTCTACTGAGTCATTTAGCCTTGAAGGCATTTTCGAGATGTTAAATGTTGTTACCAGCCTGGTAGATCTTCGAGGAGAGGGTCTACGGCGTGTAATATCCCTGAGTGGATTGGGGGTGTTACATAAATGGTATCGGAGCTTAGGTTGAGGAAACCTAGGCTGTCGGGTCAAGTCGTGTTGTTTGAGTCTTGTTTCGTCAGATTTTATCTGACTGAGTCGTGTCGCGATGCGTCGTTTGAGTTTGTTGGTCGTGATTAGTATCGTGGGGCGATCATCATCTTCGTGCGACCTGTGGAAGTAAGTCTCCCTTCTTTGTGTTGTGCCTCGTGTGACACGAGCTATTTTTATGATTATTTGTTAAGTGATGGAATCCTTATGTGGATTTTGATTTCACGATATGTATTTAGTCGACTCTCGTATTTGATTTATACGAGGAGTGTCATCGCTTGTGATGTCTTTTTATTGTTGTTTTTGTCCGTTACCGATGATTTTCGAATCAATTTGCACGTTTTACAAGTTCTCTTGTGGAGGCTTTGTGCTTATACGCGTTCGACTTGTTCACTAGCCACTGCAGGAGAGTCCTTAGAGGCCTCGAACGGGGTCAGTGGTTTTGTTCTGAATGTGGTATTTTATCGTTTATTTCTGTTTAAAGACATGTATTGTCTTGGTTTTAAACGTTTTGATGCGTGTACTAGGAGTTGTTTTAGTGAACGTCGATATGTGTGAGTTTTGGGCATTCTGGCCTATTGGATTTTTGAAAAACCTTGAGTATCTTAAAAAAAATTAAATTTCGAGACGTACTTTTAAAACGAATTATTTTCTTGCGGTGTTTTCGAGGTGCTTTCTCGTGCCGCAATATATTTCAAAAAATTTTCCAATTGAGGACCAAAAGTATTTTGAGATATTTTTGATGTTTAGAAACACTTATACTTAGACCCGAGGGTCGAATATTTCTGAAAGTCTTTCGCTAAAAGAAGATGTCCTCATTTTTACCAAATGCATGATGGTTCTCCAAAGTCTCGATAACAATGTTTCACGTTTGTACTTTTTGAAAGGTGATACTCAAGATCAACCGGTGTTCTTCTAAATTATTTTCAAAATGAGGTTTTCGTTTTTAAAACCTATCCATTCCCGTTTAAGTGCTGGGTATGTATGTTGGGATTCCGAAAATAAAACAAAATACGCAGCGGAAATAAATACGAATCCCAAACAGGATCGATCAAGTAACGTATATACGAAAAAAAAATACAAAGATAAAGATTCATACCCTTGAAGCCTTTGAAATAAATCTTCGTAAAATGTAGACGATGATCACGATCCTGTCCCGAACACGAAATCCCTTCGTTCCAAGCACCGAAAATTCGAAGCCTCTACTTCACACGCGTAGGAAGTTGCCCGGAAAATTCGACGTAACTTCGTTCTCCAAGAACACGGCTAGGAAGTTACCGTAGGAATTTTCTCTCTATTTTTTCTTGAATTTCTTTCACCTCTAAGATGAAAATTGAAAAAAAAAAAAATTTCTCTCCCTTTCTCACAAAGAAAGCTCTCGGCTAGGAGCAGCAAGAAAGTATGTGTATGCGTGTGTTTTTAGTTGTTATCATGTGTGTTTAATATATATCTCTCAAACATATAATTAATATGTCTAATAGTGAGATAAAATGTCAACACATAATAACAAAAATACAACTAACACATACACATGCATGGAAATGATTCCATGTGATGTGGGGAGAGGGAGGGTGGCCCATGGTGGAAGTTTCCTAGAAAACGAGCCGAGTCACTGCTCGTACTGACGTCACAAACGACTGCGTTAAATACACTCCGTTTAATCACCAATGTATTTATATTAATTAATTAATCTAATTAATTAATAATATCAAATACAAATATATTTATCTAAGAAATATAATTTATAAATTAAATTAATTACCCGGTAACTTAATTTTAATTCATAAGACCGCTATTTGATTTATCCAATAAATCATAATTAGATATCCAATATCTAATATTAATAGAGAGATAATAAATTCACATTTATCCGTCAATGCTCCTAATGCGCGACTCGTAGGTCCGTCTCGGTAGGCATTGGGAGGAACCAATGAGTGCGGGCAAAGACTTAGCCCGACTAGCGGCCGCATCAGAAACCCCGATCGAGAACGAATGAAGGGATCATTCTAGAACCATTATGTCGTGAATACTATATACGTATAGACCCTTCATCAGATGTCCCGGTCAAGTCTTCGGGTCACGGTAAAGTCAAACCCTACTGTTGACTAAACTCTATACATGTGTTAATGCAAATCAAGACCAACTGATCAATAGTGCATCTAATACTACTATATCAGAATGCTTTGGCCAAAGACTTATGATCTTATTTGCCATTAACCGTATAGGACATTCGCCTGCTGACTAACAGGAGATAGAATCCTTTCTTGGCGTACAGTAAAGACTGCTACCTACCCGTATAGTCTGCACTTCGAGGTCGACTCAGCAATTAAGCAAATGAGTCTAACTACTCTAATGACAAACTAAACGTCACAAGCACATCTTCTACTGAACCCTCAAGTCAAAGGTCCACGTATACTATCACAACCTTTCGATTCGTCATCGACTCTCTGAGAGTGAATACCGTGTGACTGAATCGAGTATGAGTCGTGTTCGAGTATACTAGTCCCACCAATATACTTATAACTATGCTATCAAGACATGTACATGTCCTAGCATTAGTTATACAAATCTTATTAAAAACTTAATGCCCATTTAAGTTTATTGACTTGCGAACGATTTACGTAAATAAACTTTAAACACTTCCAGTGCATTTTCTCTTATCCCATAACGAGAATGGAATGTTCAGTTTATTTACATGGACTTCACTTCAATGTTTACCAAGTCAAGAATGCAATTGAAATACAATAAACAGTGAATGAATCGAATTGCCTTTTTTATTATTTATTCCATAATTACAAGTACAATGCCCCTACTCTCTCATCCCCTGAGTGGCATTCGAGGGCATATTCCTAACAATCTCCCACTTGCACTCAATGCCACACATCATGATATCCAATACCCATGTTCTTGGATGTCTTTCCAAGACGGCTGAGATAATGGCTTAGTCGTGGGTCGAGACATTTTCTTGAGTCTACTCTTTCCAATGAAACATATCCTTTTTCCACCATCTCTCGAACGATGTGGTACTTTCTCTCTATATGCTTGGTGTTGTGGTGAGCCCTCGGCTCCTTGGCTTGGGCGGCTCCATCATTATCACAGAATAGTGATATAGGCAACTCCGCGTTAGGCACCACTTGAAGTTCTTGTATAAACACGCATCCAAATGCTTCTTTGCTAGCCTGCGAGGCGACTTGATACTGCTTGGCGTGTGGAATCTGCAGAGCGCTTGCTTGGAGCTTCTCCAAGATACTACTCCTCCATTGAGAGTAAACAAATACCCGATGTCGACTTAGAGTCGTCATTGTCTCCTTGAAAATCGAATCGGTGAATCCAATCACCTTGGTTCTCCACCACCATAAGTAAGAACTAAATCTCTAGTTCTTCTTAAGTACTTAAGAATGTTCTTTACGGCAGTCAATGTTCCCTTCACAGGTTTGCTTGAAATCGACTTACCATACTCACGGCGTAGGCTAAGTCCGGGTCTCGTACACAACATAGCGTACATGAGGCTACCCACTGCCGAGGCATAGGGTACCTTACTTATCTCTCTCTTGTCTTCCTCACTTTGAGGACACATTTTCGTGGTGAGATGAATTCCATGTCGCATGGGAAGGAACCCTCTTTTAGATTCATCCATCTTGAATCTTCTCAGGATTTTATCGATATAAAGGGCTTGGGAAAGTCCTATCATTCTTCGCGGTCTATCTCTGTAAAGACGGATCCCTAGAATATAGGAAGCTTCTCCCAAGTCTTTCATGGAGAACGTTTTAGAAAGCCAAGCTTTCACAGTGCTGAGCATTGCTATGTTATTTCCTATAAGTAGAATATCATCTACATATAGTACTAAGAACACAATGTTGCTCCCACTGACCTTTTTGTAAACACACGGTTCCTCCTCATTTCGTACAAAGTCAAAGTCCTTGACTGCTTCGTCAAATCGAAGGTTCCAACTCCGAGAAGCTTGCTTCAGACCATAAATGGCTCGTTGCAGCTTGCACACTTTATGAATATTATCTTTGGACACAAAACCCTTAGGCTGTTCCATATAGATTTCCTCCTCGAGGTATCCATTTAGAAAAGCCGTTTTGATGTCCATTTGCCATAGTTCATAATCATAATAGGCAGCAATGGCAAGCATCATGCGAATCGACTTTATCATAGCTACGGGCGAGAAGGTATCATGATAATCGATTCCTTCCCTTTGGGTATAACCCTTTGCCACAAGCCTGGCCTTATAGGCATCAACCTTTCCATCCCCATCAGTCTTTCTCTTATAGATCCATTTATTTCCAATAGTCCTCATGCCAGTTGGAAGATCTACTAGAGTCCAGACCTGATTGGTATGCATCGAGTCTATCTCAGCTTTCATTGCTTCTTGCCATTTATCGGAGTCTACATCCACTATCGCTTGGTCATAGGTGACAGGGTCGTTTTCACTGCTATCAGGTGTGTCGTGGAGACCCAGTTCCTCGACATGTGTATAGCCATACATCTCGTAAGTGAGATACCCTATCGACCTTGAAGTGGAGGCCGTGTTACAATAGGTTCGGTTCTTGATCCACGATCGATGTCTCCTTAGGACTTTCATTATGCTCTTCCAAAGAGATATTTCTACCCGAGCCACCTTCCTGAATGAATTCATCCTCAAGGAAGTGCGCTTGTAATGCCACAACGACCCTATGGTCTTCTGGCATGTAGAATAGATAACCCATCGAGTCCTCTGGGTATCCTATGAAACGTCCTTTTATGGACCTCGCTTCCAATTTGTCCACCTTAGCCTTTTTGACATAGGCTGGACATCCCTGGATCCTTATGTGATTAAGGCTTGGTTTCTTACCCTTCCACATCTCATGCAGAGTGATAGGAACAGATTTGGAAGGACATCTATTTAGGATATAGGCAGCGGTTAGTAAGGTATACCCCCACAGGTAAATAGGTAAATCAGTGTAATTTAACATGGAGCGAACCATGTCCAACAAAGTCCGATTTCTCCTTTCTGAAACACCATTTAACTGTGGGGTTCCTGGAGGCGTGAATTGTGAAACTATTCCATGTTCCTTAAGGAACTCATCAAACTCAGTGCTCATATATTCGCCACCTTGGTCCGACCAAAGTGCTTTGATATGACATCCAGTTTGTTTTTCAACTAGGGCCTTAAATTCTTTGAATTTAGCAAAGGCTTGATTTATGTTTCATTAAGTACACAATCCCATACCTAGTATGATCATCTGTGAACGTTATGAAATATTGATATCCATCTCGGGCTACTTCTAAAGCACCACAAACATCGGTATGCACCAATCCAAGTTTATCTACCCTTTCAAAAGTCCCCGTGAAGGGGAACTTAGTCATTTGCCTCTAAGGCAAGATTCACAAGTTGGATAGGGTTCTACACCCAATGGACTTAAAAGTCCATCTTTCTCCATTTTCGAACCACAGTCGACCAACATGACCAAGTCTAAGGTGCCATTTAAGAGCTTGATTAGTATCTTGCCTACCACGTTTCCTAGTTATAGTGTTCACTTTGTTTTATTTTGCATGTTCAGATGATATAAACCATTCAACAATGTAGCTGTTCCAACCAATTTATTTCGAAAATAAATTTTACAACTGCCATTGCCAATGAAGAAACAAAATCCTTTCTGGTCCAAGACTGGAATGGATACAATGTTTTTATGCCCCTTGGGCAAAACAAGTACTTCATCTAATGTCAAAATAAAACCAGATTCTAAACCCAGAAGGATTGATCCAATATCGGTTGCCTCGACACTTTGTCCGCTTCCAACAGTGATCATTATTTCCCCAGCTTCAAGTTTTCTACTTCGTTCCAGATCCTGATTCATAGTACAAATGTGAGAAGTGGCACCTGAATCCAGAATCCATGAAGTAGAATATACAGTAGCGGAACAATTAGTTTCAAAAACAAAAAGTTCCGTACCTAATGCGCCATTAATATTGGGACAAGTCCTTCGCCAGTGGCCCATCTCACCGCATTCAAGGCATTTGTCCGTAGGTTTTGGACCGCCTACCTTTTGAACCTTTCGGGCCTTGCCCTTTCCTTTTTGCACCCCTTTCTTGGGTTTGTACTGCTCGTAGGTCTTTTTCTTCTTGTTCTTGGACCTCTTAGGCCCAGAAGAAATCACAAGAGCAGCCTCTCTCGTTTAGTCTTCATGTTAGATCGTGTCACGCTTATTCATTAGCCCGGCTAATGTGCATGTAATTTCATTACAGTTGAAATTCATTACAAACTGCGTGAAAGAGTCAGGTAGAGATTGAAGGATGAGATCAATTTGAAGGGATAAATCCATATTAAAGTTGAGCACCTCGAGCCTCTCAATCATAGAGATCATCTTGAGGACGTGGTCTCCCACTTTCTCCCCTTCTTTCATCCTAGCACTGAACAACTGCTTTGATATCTCATATCTAGCAGTCCTACTGTGCTCTCCATAAAGTTCGGTCAAGTGTGCGAGAATGCCAGCGAAGTCATTTTCTCGTGCGCTCTGCAGCCTCATTAGTCAGAGCCCATCATAAAACCACGGACTAGCACATCATCCTTGACCCATTTTTCATGGACGTCAATGTCTTCTGATTACCCCTAGTCCGGATTGGAGTCGGTGGAATGTCCGCCTCCAAGAAGTATCCCAGAGACTCCATACTGAGTACAATCATCAGATTCCGCAACCAGTCAACTATGTTAGGGCGAGTTAGGAGATTCTTTTCAAGTAGTATTGCAAGTGGGTTTTTAGCCATTTTAGAGAGATTCAATTTCGTTTTCTGCAAAGATTTAGACAAGATTAAATTAGTGACTTGTTTAATTATGACCGAGTATAGAACTTAAGGGCTTGTATAATTCTTGTCTCGGCTCCCACTAATTTTATCGGAATTATACACTCCCATGTTATAATCCGGAAATCATGGTTAGATCGACTTCTTAGTGGTGATCAAGTTCTTTACAAATTTTAACAGACGCAACCTATCGGGTTTCTTGCCAATTAATTTCTCAAAGTGGTGTCTAACACCAACCCGTCTAACGGATGATTTGATCTTCTTTTACCCCTAGTATTCATGCCCTCAACCTATCGGGTTTCTTGGCAATCAGGACTATCTAAGTTGTTGACCATCAACGTCTATCGGTTTGACTATTGAATCTCACCGGCAACCTATCGGGTTTCTAGGGCGAAATTTATCACCAACCGAAGGCATCTAATGCACTCAAGAATTTTTCAACCTCTACCAAATGTACTACCCCGATAACTCGGAAGCATAGCACACCGGCTCGGGTATTAATTTTCTACGAGTTTGATGGAGGGTAGGAAACCTCGTAACCTTTTTCAAACTTAGCTTTGTTTGTAGTCGGGAGAATTTCGCGATTAATGTTACACTTTGCACATTAATTCAATTATACGCGTTTGTTGGTTTGTCAATCATTCAAAATGAAAAGCAAAACGATAACCTAGTTACTACCAACATATAGCTCATGGACCTAATTCCTAAATCTTGGGCGAAGCGAATGACCCAATAAAAAAATCTTCGATTCTTCGTCTTCTCGGTCGGTTGTCTTCGGTCTTCTTCATACCCAAAATAATAATTACATCATTGAAAAATTGCATCCTATACAAGTTTTTCTAGTAAATATAAATAGGCTCAAAACGGCCTTTACAACCCAATCGAATCGAACAAATCAAAAAACTAAGTCCACGAGCTATATCACCATCACATAAGGATTCCATACAACATGTAATGGCAACAAAATTAAACAATTAATCTTTAATATAAATTAATCTAATTAATCTATAAATTAATCTATTCAATTTCTACTATATTAATCCAATTAATATAAAGTGGTATTAAAATTAAATAATCAATTAATATATTAATCCAATCAATATAAAATTAATCTATTCAATTTTAATGGTATTAATCCAATTAATACTAATAATTGTCATTTAATTCGTTCAAGTAATCCAAATTAAAATAATATTCTCGTTTAATTTATTTCCCTTAACTCAAAAAAATATTCTAAATATTAATTTAGTCAAATTAAAATCCAATTTAAATTTTGGGAAATAATTAAAACGAAATATAAACTTAAAACGGAGTCCCTGACAATCCGATTTTAGGCCCAGCCCGCGGCCCGATTCAAAATCGGGCCAAAAACCCGAGGGCTGCTTGGCCGAGCCACTGCTCGGCAGGCTGGCCGATCATTATCGGCCGCTGTGGCCGAGACATGGCCGATCATGACCGATCATGCTCGGCAGTCTGGGCAGGCAGCCCAGGCAGTGCTGCCAGCACCCTGCCGACAGCCCCGTTTCTTTGTTTTTCGGCCCGTTTCAAAAAACGTGATGCTACAACGAACAATTTAAAATCTACGATTATTCCAAACATGATTCTAAATCATAATCATCATCCAAAAGCATTCAAAATGCACAAATAATCGTATATATGGTATCATTGACCTCGCTCCGATACCACTGTTGGGATTCCGAAAATAAAACGAAATACACAGCGGAAATAAATACGAATCCCAAACAGGATCGATCAAGTAACGTATATACGAAAAAAAATACAAAGATAAAGATTCATACCCTTGAATCCTTTGAAATAAATCTTCGTAAAATGTAGACGATGATCACGATCCCGTCCCGAACACGAAATCTCTTCGTTCCAAGCACCGAAAATTCGAAGCCTCTACTTTACACGCGTCGGAAGTTGCCCGGAAAATTCGACGTAACTTCGTTCTCCAAGAACACGGCTAGGAAGTTACCGTAGGAATTTTCTCTCTATTTTTTATTGAATTTCTTTCACCTCTAAGATGAAAATTGAAAAAAAAAATTTCTCTCCCTTCCTCACAAAGAAAGCTCTCGGCTAGGAGCAGCAAGAAAGTATGTGTAAGTGTGTGTTTTTAGTTGTTATCATGTGTGTTTAATATATATCTCTCAAACATATAATTAATATGTCTAATAATGAGATAAAATGTCAACACATAATAACAAAAATACAACTAACAAATACACATGCATGGAAATGATTCCATGTGATGTGTGTAATATCCGTAATTTTCTATTTTTTTTAGCAGTTTCCATTTTTGGTGTATGTCCATTTTTATCGACTCGCTTGTAACCGTTTCGACATTTCGAATCTACTTTGTTCTTGGAGTTTTTCCGTTTGGACGAGTTTTGATGATGTTTTCACGTAATTTCATTTTATGTCATGTTTTGCCGTATGAACGTTCGATTCTCGTTAAACTCGTTCCTTTTCATTGTTTCTTGGCTTGTACAAGTTCGTATGGTTGAGTTGGTCATGTTGAGACTTTCGGTTTGTAAATCCGACGTCGTTTCGTGACTTTCGGTCACTTGGGTCATTTCCGTAATTTCCTATAAGTTTAGGGAATTTCATATTCATTGTCGTATTTCGGATTCCCGGGTAGTCGGATTGATATTTTCTTGTGATGGTTAGACTCGTCATCGAATATTCTTCGTAGTCGTATTTTTGGTTTGATAGCAGGTCCGGGTTTTGGGGTCGTCAGGACTCGTTTGGACGGCAGTTGCCAATCTGCTGTCGGTAGGGTGTTACGGCCGTAACACCCGGAAGTTACGGCCGTAAGTTGGCCATGTTACGGCCAGAATTACTGCTTTTAAAGCAATGCGCGAGGTCCAATACCTCATTTTCTATCCCTTCTCTCGTTTTTTCTTCACGGGCGACTCCAGGCGATTCCTTGATTTGATCGAAGAATCTTTCGTGTTCCATCACCGTAGAATCATAGTAGCATATCACCATCAGCGTAATCATCCTCCATCGTCCGAATCCGAGGTATCTTCTTCAGAACCCTAACTTGTATAAATTGGGGTTTTTCGGGGTTTTCGTGATTGACTCAATTGTTCATGTATGTTGCGAAACTTATTATCAATTGTTGTTATTGGGTGATTCCCAATTCGTTTTCCTCGAATTAATCCATGTATTGTTGATACGGGAGATTTTGCACAAACCCTCGCCCGTATCGATTGAACGTCGATTGTCGTGATTTGTAATCGGGGTTTTGGGAGTATTCCTTTCGATTATTGATGTCCGTTGGGACTGAGTTATGCTAATTCTTCGTTTAGGAACCGTCGTTTTCCATTCGGATCATCCGTAGTCAATTTTCACTTCCGATTCTTCGAAGATGTCTCAAAGGCAAGTACTTTACATTTGTTTACATGTTCTAGTATTTGAATTATGGCTATATGTGGTTGTCGTGGGAGAATATGTGTATGTTCACCTAGGGACGGTCCGACGGGGCCTCTAGGGATACGTATTGCCGTGTGTGTGCGTATCACGAACTGTGGTTAACCACCCAGGGATGTCCGACGGGGCTCTGCGGGGTACGGTGGCCGTGAGTCACGTACCAAGGTTAACTTTGAATTGTTTTGATTGGAGAAAATGTGTTTTGTGCTTGTGCATTGTAAATATTCCGGAATATAAAATGTTTTCTAAAATGACTTTTTGGCGCATATATTCATCTGATTAGAATGTAGTTCAAATGGATTGTACTTGCACTAGCAGTTGTCGCTAACCCCTTAAATGGGGGAAATACTTTTTTATTTCAGGTATTGATCGTGGGGACAAACGAGCACTCGAGCCGTATGAGGATGATGGGCAAGCATGATACTGATCAGTAGTCATTTATTGGTGTTCATTTCAGTCCATTATTTTTGATGTCTTGTGTTGGGACTTTTGTGTTTTAAAATTGGTTTAAGTACTCGAGTACTTCTTTCACAAAATTGTTAATGTTGTGTTCCTGTTTTGGGAAGTGGATTGATGTTGGATTTTATTGTCGGATTATAATCTTATTTGAATTGTCGTATTATTGATGATTGTTTGTCACTGTCGAGTGTCTTGTTTGGTACGTTAGCCTGGTGGATTCCACAGTGTGGGGTCCACGTGACTATGTAATACACTGAATGTCTTGGGGTGTTACAGAATATGGTATCAGAGCTTAGGTTTATGGATACCTAGGCTGTCGGTTATTTGGGTCTAGTTAAGTGTCGTTTTGGGACAGTATCACTGCTATGCCATCATCTCAGTACGCCGGTGCTCGTAAGTTTTCCTAACTTGACTCGTTTCACCGTTCTGTTCTATTCCTGTCTTAGTATCTTATTGCGTTTTGCGTTTGATTTGTACTTACCCGTTGCTTCTTCAGAATTCTGCTTTGGTAGAGGACGCGACGCGGTCGCGGACGCGGTAGGGACGTGGCGCGGCCGGTGGGGCGGCCATGTCCGATCACTCGGGAACCGATTCGGCGATGCCTTCCTTGTCGAGCAGTGTTCCCCTAGTTCGGAGGTCGCAGGACGACCGCTAGCTCCGGTAATGCTCATGAGAATGTTGGAGTGGCCAACATTTTACGGCAGTAGCGAACCGGATGACGTTGCGGCTCAGCCGTTACAGTCGGCCATGCTAATGCCAACCCGGTTCCGCTCTTTGGATCCGGTAATGATAAGCTACTTCGGGGCGTGATTCGTATGCGTCCTCCGCAGATTTGATGGTGCTTGACCCTTAGGTTGGGAGAGTTGGTTGTTTGAGATCGAAAAGGTGTTTGAGGCGGCTAAGCGCTCGAGGAGAGGAAGGTACCCATCGCTCGGTACTTCCTCGCCAAGGAAGCGACAACGTGGTGGCAAGCGGTGAAACCGCGTGGCCGGGCGACTACGTGGGTAGAGTTTCGAGATCTGATGGAAGATGAATACTGTCCTTGGCCAGTGAAAGAGGGGAGGATCCGAGCCTTCTTTGAGGCTAAGCCCCAAGATGTTCCTATTTCTCAAGCTATCAAAGACTACAATCAACAGTTACATTATGTGAGAAACCAAGTCCGCGATGAGCTTGATAAGATCCGCCACTTTGACATGCGGATGAAACCGAGGGTGCGCCACTACATGTGCAGTGCAGGGTGCACGACTTTGAAGGAATATCAGAATAAAGCTATGGCTTATGAGATGTCGTTTTCGGCGACAGAGACGGCAACCGAAGGAAAGAATCAGAAGACCTCCGGTCAGTTTTCGGGAGGCAAGTCAGGAGGGTATCCGAAGGCTCAGTCCGGTTCGCGAGTCTTCGGGAGTCGATCGCCATCGGTTGGTCGAGGAAGCGGTTCTAGGTACGCCCTGCTTGGTTCCGTTCGTGGTCTACGTGCTTCAACCGTAGCCGTCGGCCACATGATGAGTGAGTGTGATAGGCCTCCGATTGATGTCTTTCTGTGGTCGGATGGGTCATCGTGCTAAGTTTTGTACGGATGCGGCTCGGACTCCGATTACTCGAGATATCGGCCCGGCCGCGGAGAGCCGAGTGTGAATCGAGCACCGACGGTTCCTCGGCCGCAGAGTTTTGGTAGAGGTCGAGGTCGTGGTCGGCCTTCTAGAGGGGAGCTTCTAGTGCGGGGTCTGTTCCGCCCCGTGTGTACGAGATGAGACGAACAGGAGATCTGACGCGACGGTGGCCACAGGTACCGTCCACATCCTTGATCATCCTGTTTCCGTATTGTTCGATTACGGTGCTACACATTCTTTTATATCTATGGATTGTGTGCGTCGTCTACATGTTGATTGCCTTGTTGCTTGTGAGCCTTTTGTTGTTAAACTTCCTAGTGGGGATAGCATCGTGGGGGATCGTGAGGTTAGAGATTTTCCGGTGAGTATCGCGGGAGGGTTTGGCCTTCTAATCGATTGCGGTAGATATTAGAGATGAGGATTTGATTAAGGGTGAGGATTGGGTGGACCGTCATGGGGCGATCATGAATTATAGAACGAGAACCGTTTCGATGTTAGCCTCGGCAGTGCGAGCATTCTTTGTGGGGCGTAAGCGGAGTAGCGAGAGGTTACTCATCGGCGCCTTGAGGGCCGTGAGGCTGCCGAGGAGGTTGCACGGGCTATTGGTGTTACGCTTTGAGATCGGAGGAAGGGGAGTCGAACTCTCGTCTATTCCGGTAGTATGTGAGTATCTGACGTTTTCCAGATGAGTTGCGGGTTTGCCGCGGACCGAGAGGTTGAATTCTGATCGATTTAGAGCCGGGTGCACCTATCTCTAAGACGCCATACGGATGGCACCCGCCGAGATGCTTGAGTTGAAGAATTGATTGGGAGAGTTGCTAGACATGGGATATATTCGACCGAGCGCTTCGCCTTGGGGCGCACCGGTCTATTCGTAAAGAAGAAGGATGGGTCACTTCGTTTGTGTATCGACTACCGAGAGTTGAACAAAGTGACCATCAAAAACAAGTATCCGCTCGAGGATTGATGAATTGTTTGATCGATTGCGGGGGCAACCGTGTTTCGAAGATTGACTTGAGATCGGGTATTATCGGCTCCGAGTGAAGGATACCGATATTCAAGACGGCCTTTCGGACGAGATACGGTCACTACGAGTTTGTGGTTATGCCTTTTGGGCTAACTAACGCACCCACCGTGTTCATGCGACTTATGAACAAAGTCTTTATCAGTACCTCGATAAGTGTGTAGTCGTTTTTATCGACGACATCTGATTTACTCGAGGAGCGAGGAAGAGCACGCCGTCATTTGCATATTGTGTTAGATATTTTGAGAACTCGGCATCTTTTGCGAAGTTCTCAAAGTGCGAGTTTTGGTTACGGGAGGTTATGTTTCTCGGTCATGTGATCTCGGCCGAGGGTGTTCGTGTAGACCCACATAAGGTAGAGGCGGTGTTGGATTGGGCGCCGCCCAAGAACGTGAAGGAGGTCCGCGATTTTACGGGATTAGCCGGGTATTACCGCAGATTCATCGAGGGTTCTCTAAGCTCGCTCGACCGTGACTCGGTTATTCTGAAGTCGGAGAAGTTTATGTGGACCGATGAGAGGCGAATAGTTTTGAGGAGTTGAAGAAGCGGTTGACGACCGCTCCGTGTTAGCTTTACCGAGTGGTAATGATGGTTTCTCCGTTTATAGTGATGCTTCGGGCCAAGGGCTCGGATGCGTACTTATGCGGCACGGGAGGACGATTGCCTATGCTTCCGTCGGTTGAAACCGTATGAATTGAATTACCCTACGCACGATCTTGAGTTGGCCTTGATTGTGTTTGCGTTGAAAGTCTGGCGTCATTACTTGTATGGCTCGTCATGTCGATTTTCACCGATCACAAAAGCTTGAAGTACATTTTCACGCGAAGGAGCTTAATATGAGACAGAGGAGATGGTTGGAATTGATTAAGGATTACGATCTCGAGATCCTTTATCATCCGGGCAAGGCTAATGTGGTAGCAGATGCCCTGAGCCGGAAATCGGTATCGCCGAGCGCTTGAGTTGCTTACGGCCCGATCGGGACTTCGGCGAGAGTTTATGAGGTTGAGCATTGAGATTGTATTGCAGAGAGTTCGGGCGATTGCGTACTCTTGAGATTTCTTCATCTTTGGTCGAGGACATTAAGTCGGGACAGTTAGAGGATCCGATGTTTATTCGGCTTCGAGAGAGTGTAGGAAAGGGGAAAGCCGGGATTCGTTATTCATGAGGACGGCGTGTTGAGATTTCGAGGTCGGTTGTGTGTTCCAAACGACTTGGAACCGAGACAGAACATTATGCGAGAGGCTCATGCGTCACCATACTCGATCCATCCGGGCTCGAGTAAGATGTATAAAGACACGAGGAAGAATTTACGGTGGAGCGATATGAAGAAGGAGGTAGTTCGGTTTGTAGCTAAGTGTTTGACTTGTCGAAGTCAAGATTGAGCATCGGCGGCCGGCCGGATTATTGAAACCGCTTCCCGTCCCGAATGGAAGTGGGAGGACATCTCTATGGATTTTGTCACGAGTTTACCGAGGACGAAGACTGGTATGAATATGGTATGGGTGATTGTAGACCGACTGACCAAGTCGGCACATTTTCTGGGCATCAAGGATACTTGGGGTCCGGAAAAGTTGGCTCGTATTTTTATCACTCAGATAGTGAGGCTTCATGGTACGCCGAGGACCATTATTTCAGACAGGGATGGCCGATTTGTATCGCATTTTTGG